>NJRP01000021.1:752551-772395 GCA_003063835.1 Aphaenogaster floridana | reverse complement strand
TGTCAACTATAATGATTAATAATAATTAACTATAATAATTCTAGTTAAATTATGGTATTTGTAACTATTTTTTGTTATTATTACTAACATTATAGCAGTAATAACTATAAAAATGGTGCACCTAACCATAATTATTTAACTTTTCATTATAGTCACAAATATCATAAATTTTTCTCTCAGTGTAAATATATATTTAACGCTCAATTTATATTAAACTTTTATACTAAACTTCGAATCCGCGAAAATAGTGTTAAATTTCAAAAATTATTTATTGTTCTATTATAAACAATTAAAAATTAATAAGTCCAAAATTAATAAATTATAATAGAATATCCGAAAGGATTATCGTTAATTCATTTTATCGATCTCTGAAACATACACGTACTTTTGTAACATACACCATTTGTGTAGATTTTCCGACATATTTATACTTTTGAAATATTCCGGTATTACAAATAACAGAAAAAGCGTTTTGAGACGTTTCCGATCAACTGTTTAATATAGTCTCATCTTAGAAGTAACATGAGAAAGCTTAGAAAAAACGCACCTACAGCCACGATATCGATACCACTTCATAGATGCTGTTTTCGGAGAATCATTTTGATTTACTGGATGCACCTCGATAAACAGTATCGCGATCAATCACCATCGTCCGAGAAGAAGTAAATCTATCTATCGACTATATGATGCAGTTAATGTATTGAGAGTTTCGACATTCGGCTTTGACCTCAGCAGTGCGCCAAAAACCTGCACGCGAACACATCCCGAGAGTGAATGGCGAGAACGGCGATATAAATAACGACTCGCGTGACAGATTTATTTAAATCGCACGTTATATCACGAACCTTTCATTGAGGAATCGTCAAACTAGTTCTCGCACCCCCTCGGTCACGCGAGGCGTGCGAAGTGCGATAAGGATCCGTATCACGTCAACCGAACCGCTCCCTCCGGCTGCAGCCTTGCTTTGTCAAATTCAACAAGATCAGGATCAAATGGATCTTTCGAAAGATATATATGCAAAGTTATAGGACGTCTTTGACCCTCTGACGTATGCTTTTTTTTCCCGTCGCTATATTGGTAGGGTTAATCTGATCCCATCACTATATCGAAAAGGAGAACAATATGAATCTAAGCAATCAACAGTAAATTTTGAGCAAAAATCAAAAAGAAAAGTTTAAAGATTTTTATAAACTTAATGAATTGAATATACCTAAAAATAGTGTGTAATTGCTATGCTGTTATTTATTTAATTTAAGATATTTCGTATGCACTGATAGAAAAATTTATGATATTTGTGACTATAATTAAATTGTAAATAATTATGGTTAGGTGCACCATTTTTATAGTTATTACTGCTATAATGTTAGTAATAATAACAAAAAATAGTTACAAATACCATAATTTAACTATAAATATTATAGTTTAAAAAAGGTTCCAACTATAATAATTAACTATAATAATATAGTTAAATTATGGTATTTGTAACTATTTTTTGTTATTATTACTAGCATTATAGCAGTAATAACTATAAAAATGGTGCATCTAACCATAATTATTTACAATTTAATTATAGTCATGAATATCATAAATTTTTCTATCAGTGTGTTATTAAAAAATCCAAAGATTTCTTTACATGATTTTGACGCGTATTTTTTTTTATTATAATTAAAAATATGTTTCCCAAGATAAAATTGTGTTCACGCAAGGATTGAAAGGGTCTCTCTAAGCTGGTTCACACGAATTATAGCCGACCGAGCCGATCTCGCTTGTGATCTCGTTGATCGCCATGACACAACGCGCCCTATTGTGAGATTGTAAGCAACAACAGCCAGGAAGCAACGTGTCTTTGTTGGCGTGGCACGAGGCGGCATCAGGCGCCATTGTGCGCATCAAGATTTACCGTCTTTATATTAATGCGATTACCGTCCTGGTTCACGAAAGGCCGCAGGAAGCACGCGGTCGTCATAAGATCCTCGCGGTCGTCTCGTAGCTCCTTGGTTCCTTGCTTGACACCGCGTCAATATCCACCGGGGGATATTGCACGTGGTGGGAACCTTCTTCGTCAATATCCGCGAGCTTTTCACTCGACGTGGCTCGCAAAGATGACGGGAGAAGGAAAAGCGCGAGAGAGGATACCTCGGTCCCCTTCTGTTAGCCTCCATACGACGGCTTTTGCCCGTCAATCGTAAATATACCATATTGCCCATAAACCTTCGCATTCGTGCATTACCCACTCCGATTCGACGCTTCGTCCCTTCGACGAGCAGCTCGTCGCTGTGCGTTATCGAATAACACATGGTGGGCAGCTTAACAGACCGCTCTAGAGCAGCCTCTTTCCCTCTCTCGACTTCTCTCCGCACTTCAGTCCGAAACTTTCATATCCGATCCATTGCGGCGCAATTCTGCGTTTCGAAATCGTTTACGAAAACTAGCCACAAGTCCTCAACTAATCCATCCATCGTAAATTTCTCGATTTGCTAGTCCACGATTCTATGTTTCGTCGCCGTCGATTACATTACAGAATATCACGCCGATGATACGAATTCACGGTGATATTATATCGAGTAATATTATACCCGTATCACGTCACGAAATAATACTGTGCAAGTTACCATTGAATGTTTATGGGATATGCCATCGGGTTTATACGATGTTGCATATTGATCGTAAAGGCTATTCGACGCGTCCGAATCTGAGCTCGACAACATTTGTAAAATTCCTGCTCAATATATAAAACGATTCATCATTATTTCATGAATGATTTACGTAAAGAATGCTGAACGGTCAGAGTGTAATAATTCATCGACATAAAAATTTATGACAGATAACATTAACAGAGATTCAACCGACAAGCCATAACAATTATAATTCCATGTCGTAAATCGAACGCGAAACGGCGAAAATATTATGACATAATCGTAATGAAAGAACAGTAAGGGCAATGTTAATGTTAAGTCTCTCAGAACTGGTAACAGTATTATTAATAATAACTAGTCATACTATGTGGCGGTCGAGACTCTAGAAAGCCGTTAAGAGGAAAACGACGTTTTCGTTGCTTTGCAGACCGTAGGGTATTGCAAAACTGTGTCGTAAAGTAACGTGGGAGATTTAATAATCCATTACTAGCCTCATCGCCCTCGTGCTGCGTCGTGATCATCGACGTGGCATCAAGTACGACCGTGTTTGTAACCGTATAATCACGAGTTTTCTAAAGCAGGTCTCTTCACGAATAACGTATACATTCGCTGTTCGCCATTTGCTTTTATCACAATGTCGATAATGCCGCTGTCATAGTTATTTCCATGCTGTCACAGCAAACGCGACGGTTTGTTATCTACACGAAGTAGAAATTCGAGGAGGAGACAATAGTCGCACGATTCTATCTTCTTATATTTTTCGCTTCTTTTATCCGATCTCATTCACCGCGCGATTTGTGACTTATCGTTTGTACGCTTCGCGGTAGTTTTTTTCCACAATGCGACGCAGCAATACCATAGCTCTATTGGCCGAATACTTTATTGTCTTTCAATTTGCAATCATTCTTACGTTAACACCGATCCAGATCTTTCGCGGACAGGTAAAAGATATGCGCAAAAAGCGGCGGAATATACACATACAAGATTTTATAGAGTTTAATAGAAAATGATTGTAATTAAATAATACTTATGATACCAAGCAATAAAACTTTTCTTCGCCAGTGAATAATTAACAAGAAGATTTATTAGATGTAAATCGACACAACAGGCCAAATTTATTTAAAAATTCACAACGTTTCGACCATTGGTTTTGGTCCTCTTCAGGTGTTAATAAATTATGGTGTATAAATTAAAACGAACATTCTATGAGTACTTATGATGTTATATATCGACGTAGTTAAGAATACGAAACATTTTTCGTACATATATGATTGATGAGAATGATATGTATGTTAGAGCCATAAAAATACATACATTACTAGTAGTACTTAGCTTTATCTTTTCTCATTTAGCGTAATGATGTCATCAGTTATAAGGTATTTAATTATACAATACCTCTCAGAAAGCAATTGGTCAGATACATTCCTTGCAACAGCGCTCTATCGAAATCGCATAACGCGATTACGGATATCTCGGACATTCTCCTAACGATCCCATACGCGTCTCGCATTTTTACGTGATTCGTAAACCGCGATCGTAGTCGTGGGAGCGAGGAGGGGAGGCTTTTTTCCAAGATTTTTATAGGATCGAATCCAGCCTCCCGGGAAGGGGGGCTGGAAATTCATAACGCGGCACACGCGCGCGGCACTAGAAATTTAATAATCCATCTCGTATCCTTCGCGTCGCGGAACGTGACCGTCGGTGGATGGCGTATACGCAACGACCACGTCGTAATCGTAACGAAGAATTTTACGGACCGTTCTCTCGCGCTCTCTTTCTCCCGCGCCCGCCGCCGACCGGTTTATACCGCCGTCTCCCCCGTTTTATACAGCCCCTCTCGCGCGCGCCGAAGTATCGACGCACCCTACCGTATCCCCCTATTGCGGCCGATGCGCGCCCCGATCTCTCCGCCAACCCTCGCTGTAATGCACTATGAAACTCGTAACGACGAGTCAGCCTATGTTTCTCACGTAATGGAAATACCGCTGCTTATCCGCGCGTTAAACGATTCAGCCACGGCTGGGTACATTACGTGCATCATTACGCTCGTGGACGGGGCGACGGGGCGTGCGGGGAAACGTCCTGCCTTTTATTTTCCGTTCGTTTTTTTCTTTTTTCTTTTTTCGTTTGTCCGCCTCCGACGCGTATTATCGACAGGTGAAGAGCGATAGATGAAGGACCTCGTAGGCCCGACGGAAACGGTCGTTGTAGTGGCTTATAACCCCGTTGCCCCGGGATTATCGTCTTGCTCGACATCCAGGATTAACGATCACGCCAGATGACGCGTGGAATAGTGCGTTGCCGATGCGGCGTGTGGTCGCTGCACCGAATAAACGAACGGAATTCATACGCCCTTCGCAAGCGCTAGTATATTCGTTTTATAATTGGAAATTATGCCGCTACACGTGTGCGCGCGTGTATGTAGTCTGAAAATCCTGGCAATAAAAATTTTATCTTCTCGGATCGTGCGGATTTAATAATTGAACTTATTACAGAGCACAGAAAGTATTTCATAATACACACAAATATTATATTATAAAAGTCATCCTTAATAAGAGAAATGAGAAATATATGGTTCCACGTAATCATATTAATTATAATATATCGCATGCCCCAAGGAATTAACAGTTTTATATTAAAACTATAATTATTTTCATAAATTCTTTCTTTGCTAATTAAGCACCGTTAATTTACCTATTATTCGCATTACCAGCGTTATAAAAAGTAACATCTAATAATCTCTACAAAACCATTACGATTTGTCCCTAACTTTTATCGTCTCGCCTGGACAAATGTTATTACAGCCATTTTCGGACGTTACAATTTTTCATACTTCCCCACGCATGTACAGTGGAATCACTCCGTCAACGGTTTCGCCAATCACCAATCAGCGATTACCGATACAAATCTCGCGTATCGTTCGCAGTTACTCGCGCGCGTGTATGCGCGCGTACAAGCAGGCCGTATTGAAACAAACGGCAGCGCGCGTAGGGAAAAGCCGAGCCGTCCGGATGATCAAACAGACGGAATTACTACGTACAAATCGTAGGACGCGGATGATTGGATTACTGCGCGCGGAAGAGGCGACGCGAGGGTGGCGGCGGCGGCGGCGGCGAGAGAGACGAGAGCGTGGCCGAAAGGGGTAAGGGGTTGATACAGTAGCACACAGGTAACAACGCCGGTTGCTGTCGGTAGTCGCCAAAGTCGTGTACGCGCGTATACGCGCATGCACGTGCGTATGTGCGCGCGCGCGCGCGATGCGTTTCGTAAATGCGCGTTAATCTGCCTACCGAGTACATTTGCGGCGGCGGCGGAGGTACCGCCCATCGAACCATCGAATTTTCGTTTCCTCCGCCAAGACCCTGCATGTATGTATGTGTACGTGTGTTTGCTATTCCACGAGAAAGCACACGTACATTGTATATTTGGCCGCGATGCATGTACATGTACATGCGCGCCGCTTGTGTGCGCGCGAATCCGCGCGCGAGTATCGACCGGCGCGACGGCGGAGCCTTGGAGCGATTTTAACTTTTACCTGAACTTTACATTGTGTTTACGGTGGCCGCCGACGAGACCTCGGCGAGCCGAAGGGGCCGGTGGCGCGTAAAGCGAATTTATTATCGCGGATGGACTCGGACTACGTTTGCGCGAAGGAAACGCGGCGTTCCGAAAATAGCAGTCTGCCCGTGCCGAAATCGTTCGAATTAGCACTCGCGTGCATTCATCCCTCGTGTCACGGGGGATGAGGGGTCGGAAGAGATAACGTATCTCGCTGCGTGTGCAATCGACGCGCACGTGTGACGCGTGGCTGCGCGCACATGCGCACGCATGCATTTCATATACGATAAAGCCCGATCCCGTAATCCCCCGAGGCTCGCAATAATTATAAAACTACATGCGACAGTCGGCCGAGCGACCCTCGGATAGAGCCCAGCTTTGAAATCGCTGCCCCGAAGGTTTGCGATTCACCCCTCGTGCTTTTAGAGAGCCACATTTGCACGCTCCTACTTAAATTTTGGTCTCCCTTCCTCAAGTCCTTCGTCTCTCCCTTTGTCGCCGTTTACTTTTTCCGCGAGAGACAGTTTAAAAAACTGCACGATGTCGATTTTCGAGGACCGACGAAATCTACAAGCGTTTTCATTTACCGCGTATGTAATTAAAGTTTCCTCGGTTGAGATTCTTATTTGAACATGTAATAAATTGTAAGACGACCTAACTGGCAAGTGATGTTATTCTATTTATTATTACGTATTAACCATACGGATTGTGGTCCTCTACGAGTAAATAAATTTAAGCAAGTAAGAGATGAGTATTCTTCGCCAGTGAATAATAAACCAAAGAGGAGAATTGTTTCGACACTACTGGCCAATTTTATTCTAATTAAAATGTCACGACGTTTCGACCATGGATTTTGGTCCTTCCCAAGTGATTAAATTAAATTAATTGTATGGATCAAACACAATTACATCCAATGGAAATGACAATGGAAATGTTCCAACAATATGTCAAAAGTCCAGAGAACTAAAAAGACAATAGAATACAGAAATTGTGATAGCTAACAGATAGCAACGGTTTTTGACAATTAAGTATTGTGAGATAATGAGAAGTAAAAAACTTACATATGTAAAGTGTCATGGTTAAATAAAAATTAAAAGTCGTCATATAAAAATTAGGGTAGTCGAAAAATTATTTCGCACACAGAAAGTAAATAAATTTAATACTAATATTTTTCGCAACAAATTCTTTAACAGTTTTCGTGAGGGGATGGGTGTTGGGGGAGGGGGAAGAATCTTATAGATGCTTTAGCATCATTAGTATTAAATTTATTTACTCATAGAGGACCACAATCCCTACGGTTGATACGTAGTAATAAATAGAATAACATCACTTGCCAGGTAGGTCGTCTTACAATTTATTGCATGTTAATTATTTACTGGCGATTTGGGAAAATAAGAGTTTTTGGTTCTAATTTTAAATTGTATCCGGTAAAAATACAATCGCTTCCGTATAATCAAAGAAGCCTCATCTCGCAAATCGAAACGAGAACGATTAATTTCCCGTTTCGCAGGATTCGATGTTTCTTCTCTATTTGCATGCGAAAATAAATTCTGCGTGCTTCCGGCTACTCGATTTGCGTTCTTCGATTCGAGTCAACAGCGATCTTTAATCGCGCATCACGAATACGCACCGCACGGCGGTGTGGGCCGACGTCGATGGAATACCAATGTTTGCTCGAAAAAGCGAAGAATAAACCGTAGGGCGAATTTATCAGTGTGCTTCGAAAATAGAGGCCGGGCTCCGATAAAATAACCGCTACGCAAATACTACCGATGCGTACATGTATACGCGCCGATGTCGCCGATCCGAAAATGAAATTGATACGCGACAAGACGCGCGCCACATCGCGTCTTGAAATTGATAACCGGATATTTTTCTCGCAACCTTATCTTCAAGCCGGCCTTATCTCCGGCCTCGTAAAGTCGCGGACGCTCCTATGGGGTTTTTCGTTTTTAACGCCGGACAACCGTCGGAACGGAACGCAACGAGCCGTGAAAATCACGACCCATGATTGCGCCGTGATTCTATTAGGCACGCGTTTTCAGGCTCGCGTCCGGAAATTGTGTTTTTAATTCTCCCCGATAAATCGACCGTGGCTAAACAAATATTAACATTCCCGCGTGGCCGGTAGCGAGACCGCGACGATCAGCCGCGGTTTTGCGGCGAACGCGGTTGGCAGCGCAGCGAAAAGAGGAAAAAAAAGGAAGAGCGGAAGAGACCGCGAAAATACAAAAAAAGGAGAGAGGTACAGCGACGATTGGTGGATGAACGGGTCAAAGTCGAAACCTCTAATACGATTAACGGATGTTAAATCGGAACGTTCCTTTCGGGATACGTGTCGCCTATTCATAGAGAAACGTTTTTTTTTTCGGCTCCTCCACCTTTCTCCGCTTTCTGTCTCCTGTCACCCTCTTGTCACTACATACACTACATACCCGAACAATGTAACAAAGGCACGCGGGAGGGAGAAATCGTATTCACCGCCTATTCTGCGAGGGGGCAAGTCGAAACGTAGCACGTCGACAAATTTGATTTGTCTGTCGGAGGGTGGGACGATATTATTTCGGGCTAAAGCGCGAACGAAATGCCTCGAGGGCTGCGATGAAAGATCAATATTCGAAATCCGGGTAATCATACTATCATAGTAATCACAGCCCGAAATCGGGCTTCGGTCGAAGCGCGTACGAAAAAATGGAACGTTCTTCTTCGCGACCATCATTACGACAGTGACAGGATTACGGCGCGATACGCTTCGCGACTTCTAGTGAAACTTCAATATTTGCTGACTATGATTACATCCTGTATCAGCAAATTCTATTTTGACTTCGAATTTCTCGTACCCAAGTTTGAGCTCAAATATTGAATACGATATATATTTAATGGATACGCATTAAAATGTAGCTTGTACAGAGCGCGAATGGTTTGCGATAGCATAAATAAATACTCAAAGCAAGATAGCAGATATAATCCATATAGAGACATATTCGTTCGTTATTGATTCGAGAAAATCTTGTATCACTTTCACATATTAAATAGTAGATGTTCTCCATTAATAACGTTTCATATCTTTGTAAAATTAAGACAGTAAAGAATTATTAAGAATATCAATATTTAATGTGACAATGTATGCTAAAATTTTTATTCAAAAATGGAAATTCAACGATTCACAGATAATTATATTGGCATAATAATTTCTCAACTTCGCGCCTCATAAATTAATGAATTCAATAGAATCGAACGAGAAGAAAATAAATAAATGGAAATTGATGAATAAATTATTAGAGAGTCGGTAATATGTAAATTCATGAGCTATAAATTCATAGAGATTCTATAATTCATCTTTAGGTATTAGAGAGGAATTATGGATATTAGAACTCTCAATATTATTTTAATAATTATCTGGCGATCTTGTCCCAGATAATTACTAAAACATACTTGAATTAACAAGCATGCTTTTATATGATCTATTCGCCGGAGAATGACAGACCTCATTTTCATTTTTGCGTCGAGTACAAGCAATTTTCGTATGACACGTAACCGAAATGTGTGTCGAACGATGTCACGCGACAACGGTATAGGGCATTTCTATCGGTGTCGGATGACGGTGTGTGCGCCGAGAGATTTATCGTTTATTGAAATTGTCGCGGCATAGAGTGTGGCGCGATCACGGTTATTTCGCATTATAGGACGACAGGATCCCGTGGCATCGCCGCGAGGGGGTAGGCGCCATCGGCGACGGAGACGGTCCACTACGTGACACGTTCACGAATCGCGACATTAATATTAAACGCTCCTTTATTTTCTTTTACGCCCCACTCTCCCGACCCTCGACCGCGACGTCGCTCGCGAATTTTAACGAGACCCCTCCCGGCGACCCCCGTGAAAATTCTCGTCGCCCTCCTGCGTCGCCCCTCACCCTATTCCCGGGAACCCGCACGCTCTTACGGGTTCACGCTCGGGTTTCCGTGCACGATTTACGTCGCGGAGCCGCCGCTCGCAGCGCGTCGGAGAATTTTATGACGACTTCGTGCAGTCTCTATATTTGAGCCCCTCCAATACGCGCTACCCCTCGAATTGATCACGTTTTTGGATGGTATATATACGCCGTCGCCGGAGAATATTGAGAGAGGCGGACACAATCCGGCCTTCGGGCGACCACCCGTTAAAGTCCGATGCCGGGTCAGTGATTTCAAGGCGCGCAACATGGAACGCATCTCGCCGATGAGAGCAACCCCGTTCTTTCTCGGCGAAAAGTCCTTTCATCGCCAAAGTTTTTTCGGCAATACCGATCCTGCGATAATAATGAAACGTTAGAGCCTCGGACTGATTAGAGTTTCTACTCGATTAAGCAACGATATTTCTACCGTAGACAATTTTTCTTCGCAGTGAACCGAGAATCACGATCATCTAATCTGATTCCTAAAAATGCCGCAGCGCATTGCGCATTATCTGTTCACCAAGACATAGGATTACTATTATAGTTCAATTTTATATCGACTTTATCATAATGTAATCGTTACATCACCAATACGAAATATAGAATCTATATGTCTATATCGCAAATACGCAAATCAGAGTAGCTCAAAACGCGTCTAATCCGTTCGCTACATGGAAAATAGAAGATCGCTATTTTTCGGGTCAGTGACATTTTTCGATGGGACTTTAGGCATGACGATGAAGGGCCGAAAAGGAAAATCAATGTAGTGAATGAGTTTCGAACATAGCTGCTTGCCGCACTATCCGCGTTGGGGTGACTAGCGTTAGGGTAAATTCCGTGCCACGTAAGCATATACCGGGTGGCTCGGAAATGTGACTTGTAACAAAAACGATGACTCTATACATCTGCCCATTACTATTTTGTCTCGATTTCTTTATTGCTACGAAAGATTCGGAAGAAGGAATGCGAAAGTAGTAATGTGAAAATCAGAAACTTGTCTCGAAAATCATAGTATTATATAATATGTGCAATTTCAAATCACATAATGCATTTTCTGTATTAAAATTTCATAGATGTCCAAACGTCCTATCTTTATCGATTATTAACGCTGTAGTTATTAGCTAAATTCACAAACAATAAAATAATTCAGCAACACGCTGGACAGTGTAATCGACGTAGCAGGTGCTTACAAAGTAATTCATATCGATCGCTCGAAATGCATTGCCACATAGAGATTTGCCATGGCCATGCTCGCTATTAACCTGACGGCCTTTTGTGTTTCAACCTGTCTCGGGCAACGTTCTCGGGCGTTAGCGTAAATAATAACGCGATGAAGAGGGGAAGACGGAGAGAGAGAGAAAGAGAGATTGTCGCACCTACTGCTTTCAGATGCGCGAAAGTACAGGCGGAATTCGTTGCATCGGTGGCCACAGAAATTGTTTCGCGGTATACCACGGACGCATATGTTTTCGCGAGCACGAACATATTGCATTAGCAGCTGTCGGCGACGTGAAGAAAATGAGCGGTTGAGAAAGAAACGAGCTGGCAAGATTACGGCGGCAGCATGGTTAGCTGGCGAGATTTTAGTGAAATCATCCAACTTTTTATTTCCGCGTGTCTTCTTCTACAATTTCGCAGTTGCCATTGCGCTGCGATAGAATATTATATAAACGATATTTTATGTATATATGTATATATAAAACTAAGGCGTTCATATCTGATATAAATTCTTAGTTGTCTGTATCGTTATAATTTTAAATAGCATATATTAATATGTGTAATTTATTTGTATAATTTTGTATCCAGATGCAGCAAATCTTTGCTCAAGTTTCTATAAAAAAGATGAGGACATAACTTTTAGCTTTTGAAGTAACTATTTAAAAAAATTCAATAAACCTCGATATTTTCTCTCCAATTTTAACGTTTTGCTAAGATTACTGTTGTGAGATATTTGCCACCACGAAAATGTTCATTTTGTTGTCTTTTATGTACTAATTTTCTATTATCGCTACTTAATCGAAAAACCCAGTGAAAGGAAATAAATGAACACGTTGTATAGTTTTCATTAAACTCCAAAAGACACTTGATAATTGTCTCAAACATAAACTACTAAGATTAAACGTAATCACAGGCAAAGTTCCTACGTGCGACGCATAAAGATTTTCATCAAAATTCCAAAATGAGGTGTACGCCAACGGTAAAACGTTACACTAATGCGTGTCAGCCTTACTTTAGCAATACGGCGCGGCGCCAGGTATTGTTCCTTTGTCGACAACGTCAGCGACATCGTTAACGAATCGATAAGACCGGACCTCATTGTCGGGCGGAATAAAGCGCGCCGGGATGCGCGTGTTACCGACGCGTTCATCTGTGGGAACGTCACGTGCCGCGTCCCACAAGAGCGAAATGTGTCAACGTCCGGCTATGTGTCGCGGCCGATGACAATCGCACTGGATTATACGCGACGAAAAACTATTTTGGCCGTGTCGTTCCTCGGTTGCAGCGCGCCAGCGTGATTTCGCTGATATACGCACGTTAGAGGGGAAGAGAGAGACACAAGAGCGAGCGAAAAAGCGTTGATATTACAAAATCCCGTGGTTCGCGTCAGCATCTCGTTATATATCCGACGTTTTTATACATATTGCATTACCAGTAATGTCGTTTATCGGACTACTGCAGACTTAAAATGTAATATATATTTTTTACGCAGTGTGCAGCGGGTGGATATTTGGCAGGCATTAAATATTCCGTTCCGTTGATACATTTTCAGATTGCACTTTGTCGTTACACGTTATAATATTTTAATATTTTATTTAATATTTTATTTAATATTTTAATTATAAAATTAAAATATTAATTGCTTACATGAAGGTATTTTTGTTAATTTAAGCTCTGTAAAGGTCTGCTTGTATATATTGAGCGCGTATATACAGGTCTGCGTACTTGACGGTTAAATACGCTGACGTGCACCACTTCTTCGTAATGTTTAAGGAATAGAAGACAGTTAAATTAGTGGCGCTCCGTCTAGAGAGGGATCGCACAAAAGAGTGTCAATATTTTTGAAAAGTGGACTTTAAACGCGCGGAGAGACGGCTCGCTCATTCGCTCTGCTCCCCTTTTAATGTATTTACAAAAGAGGCGAGCCAACCAAAAGAGGGAAAGAAACCGCCACCGCCGTCTTTTCCACATCCGTTTGTAAGGGCGGAACGCCCTGTGGTAAGGGAAGAAACGGCGACCCTCATCCCGTTGTTTCCAGCTCTAAATGGCAGCTCGCCAAGTGTGCTAACACCCTCTCGTGCACATGCAGGAGCAGCCCTCCTCTCGCTACCCTTTCGCGACACGCACGCCAGGTCCCATTGAACACGGCTGCGCTCACGCGTTGCGCACGCGGGATCCGCACACAATGCGCGCAAACACTTTGCATTCGTAAATATACGTAAACAACGACGGCGGTTTCGCACCTAAGGTACCAAACCTCGCTAAAAGTACGCGTCGTCATTCGTCGAAGCCGTAACGCTGTAACGAAAAAGGGTGGCACACGATCCCCATTTTCCGCTTGGTTCCCAGCGGTTCATGGTCGATCTCGTAAATTCTCCGTGCAACAGTTTTAGTCTCGCAACGATGTTTCGTCAGGCGAAGCTGTCTCGCCTGACAAAAAACTCGCGCGCCGGTAATTATACATATATACTCGCAGAGTACCGAAATATCGATAGCAATCGACGATGAATAAATGTGGCAAACTTAGTATATATTTAGTGACAAATCGCTCGATATTGAAGCTTCGATGGCACGATACGTTTGAGTGGAGTTCGCTTCAACCTTTGACGAAATTGGAGTACTTTAATAAAATAAACGCGACTCTATTATTGCAATACATCAAGAACAACCATAAATTGCTGATTGTTTCTCAACGATCTGGCAAACATTCGGCATAGAAAAGATGTTTAGTTATTGTAAACCGAGGGGTAAACCGCTGACCAAAATTGTGTACACTAAATGCCTAGTAATGCCCAAAATTGGGCATTACTAAGTACCCAAAGTACACAAACGTACACAATTTTTTAGCATTACTAGTGAATTTTTTATGTAATGCCCACTAATGTGCCCTAGTAATACCCACTAATGCCCCAAATCTGTACACCGCAATGCCCTCAGCGGTTTACTCCTCGTTGTAAACCTTGAAGTCTGCGAATAAATCTGTATCTAATTAATATTATTACTTCTGACAAAACAAGTATTGTAATCACGGTATAGCCACTACTGCGAACAAGTAGTTCAAGAAGACGGAAAATCAGACTATATCCGCCAGTAAAAGTCTGTGCTCTACGCTAAGTATAATTCCTCGCACCTTTCATCAGGTTAGCTACATGCAGCTTTGAGGCGGAAATGGCAGCTAAATGGTATCTCCAGGAGGCTAAGACGTAATTCGGTTTTTAATTGGTTTTGGCGCGAGGTGGATTTCGCTCAGGGCGTTATGAAGTTTCGCGAACGGGCGACGAAGTTCGCGCGATATCCGAAGTCCGGCACCTTCTTTCTAACTCGCGATATTTCCAGACACGATCAACCGGATTAAAGAACTCCATCGAAGGCGTTATTAAAGGTTAGGTCCTCTGTCTATCGGTCGTGGGAGGAACTATCTCTACCGCGACAACCGATTAAAACTTCAGGCTTATTAAGATCGCATTAAACTTTCAGCCGATTCATCTCGCAGACGAGGGATTCCCCATACCGATACCTATTTATCCAAATTGCTATCAATGCTGAATAACTCGGGGCGCATCTGAACGTCAATCAGAAACTCGCATAGTTATAAAGCGAATACTCAATTACGAAAACTAATATATAAAATAAAGTTCGAGCAATGCAAACTCCGTTCCAACGCAGAATATAAACGGATTTAAAGTCACGCAATGTTCGAAAGGATTAACTGTGGATAAATTATGCATTAAAAAAACAAATTATATCTTCCTGTTTATCTTTCGTAATAATTTAGGTAGATACATATATTAGACATATATGCACATAATTTCTAAAGGTACATATGTACGTCAAATGAAAATTGTAATGTCTTATTAATTCTTCGAACGATAACGTTTCCTTGGTCACCTAAATAGTAAACGAACAAGTCCGACCCTTACTGACCATTCAGCATTATAAAGGGTGCTCAAATATTGATTCGACTGGCAATTATGAGTGGTTTTTCACCAGTCTCCGCGAGCATACCCTTCGGCCTTGTTTCCCGGGATCGCTTAATTACGGGATGTTTGCGTTTCTCAAAATTAAACTCCTGCCGGTCGAGATAGCGCATCGTGGCAGCCCTCAGGGTAGTCTAAACAAATTTGCGTGAAACGAGAGGGCGCGGGTCAATACCGATCGTGATTTTCCATCGGTTCGATACGACAACGTAAGCTCGTGCGCATCGCTCAATAAAGACGGATTTACTATCTCGTTGTGTCGCTTCAATTCGACCCGTTATATCAGTACTTGAGACGTCTTTGAAAATCTCTGCAGAAACTCGGGGAAATCGTCTAGCGCGCGATTAGAATGCAAAAGCTTTCGCCGATGCGCGAAATATTTACAGATCGAGATGTTATTTCGAGCAACAGGATGGATATTTGTAAAACGGGAGAGAAACATTTTTTTTTTCAAAAATAGGATTCAGCAAAGAGAGGAGAGAGAAATATCTCGCGAAACGATTTTTTTTATTCACGAATGTCATCCTGCGCGAGCAATTCGCCATTGGACATCGATCTCGCCTCGTCCGCCGTCGGGTTTCTTCTGTAACAAAGTAGCGAGGTGACAATTCCCCGCGTTTTCGCAATTACGGAAGTCGTTTAATAGCCCAGTTTCCAACAGTCTGGAAATTCGTTTCCGCTCGCGACGAAAGGAGTAGTCTCAAAGGAGGAAGTTATTGTCGGCGCGCTCAAGGGGTGCGGTTGAGAAACTTAACTTCCCATAGCGTATATCATGGGAAGCGAGAAGGACAGGGCGAGAGACGGTAGGAAGAAACAGGACGGGGAAGTATGAGACGAGTTTCTTCGACGATCCCCCGCGGTTTATTTTCGCGGCGGTAAATTAACGGCTCGTGGCTAGACTACCCTCGGGACTATTTCGCAAGCAGTAACAGCACCCGGTGATTCTACACCGAAATTAGCGAGAGATGAAACACTTGAACGAACGTGCGGCAAGTCGACAAACATTTTCTTCCGCGCTGTGTTAATTACAATTAAAGAACATCTAGGCAAAACCCAAAATTAAAAGAAAAACGCACATTCATTAACATTCCATTACAGATACATGTATAATTCTATCTTTATTCTATTTATTTGTCTGGAATTCAAAAGTTACTTGTTAAAAGAAAACTGTTGAAGTAAAAGAATTTTGCGATTAATTAGCAGTCGCGTTATATTTCTCGCCTCGTGCAAGTTGGATCCAAATTTTCGAGAAAATTCAAGCGTGGAATATAATTCGTTTAACAGCACGGGCAACTTTCGCTCGATTGTTGCGAGCCACGCGCGATTCAGTTTCTGAAGGAATTATATCCTGGTAACGCGACGTCCGCATAGACGGTATTTCAAAATTCCGCGCATTTTCCACAACGGGGACGTACAAGCCGCAAAAGGCAGACAAAACTAGCGGTTGAAAATGTAAGATACTGCGAAAATGGACGATGACAAGGTACGTGCTTCGGTATCAAGCGACTCTACGGGGCTGCTCCCGCGAAGTTTAATTAAATAACGAGGTGACGTCGCTGGCGGGAAAGGCGACGGCGAAGGGGAAGGGGAGATAGAGGTGGTGCGGATGGAGGAAGAAAGGGGACCGGCAGAGACAGCTAGAAACACAGAACCCGGCAGTAAGAAAACGCGCGGACTTGGAAAGTGGGATGGACTGGGCCGAGGTGCCAAGTTGCTAGGTGACTTTGCTAGTTATTTAATTAGTCCGGAGATTCTCCCTTATACTCGACCACTTTCCCGCACCCCGCCGGCCACCCTTCTTTCTCAACCCCCTCCCCTCTCGCTCTTTTTCCTCTCCTGATGTTCCTCCGCACTCTGTCTCCGCAAGACACCGCTGACTTTTATCAGGCGATGAGTTCTCTTTTAACTAGCGACTCATGTACACGCCAACAAAAGGCGTTCTTTGCGTAACAGCGCTGTTATCCGGACATTCAACGGGGAAAATTTGCTTTCGTGTAAACCTCGTAATCGTTATCATCGATATCCAATTAAGTAATACATCGTGAAATAAAGTATCATGAAACCCGCCGCTGATTTCCTGACGGCAATTGGAAACAAAACCAGAAACGGCCATTTCGATAACGACATTCGGTTTGCCCTCATCCGCAGGAACGTTCCCTTCCGAACCTCCCCGCATTCGATCCTAAATACACGTGGAAACGGCACGAGAAAGAGAGATCGGGAAGGAGGAAGGGCGGCGTCCTCCGACAAGGAAAACGAATAGATTCCCCATGGGAAGTCGCCAACCTTTTCCTATACCTACCCTCCTTCCGCTCTCGTTTCCACCGGAGTTGCTGCCGGAAAGGCACCGGGAGCTTACGAGGGCTTAACTCGGTGACAGGATGATTGCTGGTATTATCGGAATTACCCCAGGGCGAATTGCGCCGCACGCCGTAACGAACTCGCAATATCGCGAAAATCGTGCGTTAACCCCTTCACCGGGAGTTCTTCCTAAGTCCCTTAAGGCCGCGGAATCGAGGATTCTCTAACGGTCGTGCCGATACTACATAGAGACGGCTAACGATAAAGCGGAGATCCTGCGGAATATTGAATACGAGGCGATCTCGATAGAACGAAAACGCGAGGAACGTGCCTGAAACATCCTCTCGTTCGACAGGAGTAAAATATATGAGGAAAGAAGTCGTAATTATCAGGCTAAATTGATCCATCCATCGTCCAATCGCTCTTGCATATATTCCCTGATTATATTATAAATAACGAGAAGAAAATCTACCCTCGAATTATGAGAACACTTCAATTTTTATCATTCCCTAACTAAATACAATAATAAACGGGTATACTTTCCCGCAGCAATCGAGGCTGTAATTATCGAGATTTCGTCGCAATTACGCGAAAGTATCTCGCTATAAAGATGAGAATTTATACTGCATACGAAAAAGAGTCTCTCGCGCGGGTGTAGCCGTGCCGTTACACGTACTTTCGTTTTATAGGAGCAGCACGTTATCGGCAACTTCATATGCGATTCCCCCCTTTTTCCCCGGGCGCATTTTCGCCAAAGCGCGACGTGAAGGAAAATTGTTTATTTAACGGCGAAGCAGGGATTACCGAGCGCTAAAAGCGCGTCCCTTCGCGTGCTTCAGCCATAACTAAAAATTTGCATGGGTAAATGTTCGCTCTCGAGAGACGTCCGTCGAGCGAAACGGAAGTGTCGTACGTGACCGGAATTTCCTCGCGAATACTGGCAGATCCTTTTGCGCGTTTATCTGTATTTCCTTTACATTGTCTTAAAAAATTCCGAAAGACATCCGGCACACAGGCGGGAAAGAACGACTCACGTGGCGGACGCCAGATGCGATGATATCGAAGGAAAACTCGGACAAGATCCAAAGTAATCGCTGGCCAATGCGGGTTTTATATCGAAACTTGACGCGATGGTGCCTCATACAAATATATTTGACTAAAACCAGATTTACATTAAACTTCAATAGAATCCTTTATTATCACGCAAAACATGTTTCCGCGATTAACCCTTTAAGGCCCCAGACTTTATCAATCCCGTTTGAATAAAATTGACGATTACAATAGCGCCTTGTTTTGCAGGAACACCATTGTTTTATGAATTGAGATAGAGAGTCTAGTTTCATATAGAACGGATCAAGAGTGTTATAGAAACACTACTTTATCAATACAAAACATTTGGAAAGAACTCAAAGTGAATGTACGGATCACTAGAACGGATCAAGAGTGTTATAGAAACGCTACTTTATCAATACAAAACATTTGGAAAGAACTCAAAGTTAATGCACATAAACATTAAAATTGACTAGACCGCAATATGTTTAAAACAATTCAAATTCGAGATAGGCCACTGACGGTCATAGCAGATCTTACAAGGAGAATCATAACCGCGCCGATTGTGATGAATGACGTCTAGAATAAATTCTATCATTGTCCTACATATGCCCATGGCTGCTTTTGCTGCGGAAATTTTTCATTTAGACGCTAGCGCCCACACGGAAAAAACGATAAGGTTGCCACAATCACAATAATAGTAATATTTGGTATAGCCACGTTTTGTGGTTGTCACATTCACATTGATGTGAAGGTAACTATATGCATTTGGTACAGCAAACATAGTGAATGTTGAGACAAACATATATAGATGCACTACACAAAACAATGTGAATGTGACAACCACAGGACGTGGCTGAACCAAATATTACTATTATTGTGGTTGTGGCAACCTTATCGTTCTTTCGGTGCACCGAAGTTTTTAGGGGATCAAGTGCCCTAGCGACCCCGAAAAGTTTGAGGGGGAGTTGCAATATTGCAAAATTGTCGGCAAGTCATGGTCATTACAACTACCAAGTTTCAATGCAATTAGGTTTTTAGTTCTTGAAATATAGTATATAAAACGTGTTACCCCCTAAAACTTCGGTGGACGCTAGCGCCTAAACGAAAAATTTCCGCGGCAAAAGCAGCCATGGGCATATGTAGAACAATGATAGAATTTATTTT
>NJRP01000021.1:649339-751299 GCA_003063835.1 Aphaenogaster floridana | reverse complement strand
TATTAATAGGTCTAATACCTCTCTTCGTTCGCACGTCGATCTTTGAATCTAAGCTCCGAAAGCGCGATAATTTCTTCGCTTAAGAAGCAACAGTTTCTTTATTTAAAACGCTGTAATTATGCTACGTCTCGTCGAGATGGATATAATATAATGCAGTAGCGTTCCGTTACTATATTTGCATTCTACATAACTGCAATCGAACTTCAACGTAAGTTCGTTCAATTTTTCAATTTTAATCTTCCGTCTGCAATGTGGGTTTTTTATAGCACAAGGCAAAACTTCATTCTCGAAATTCTCCGAGGAGAAGAGAGAGAGGAAAAAACCAAAAAAGAAAAAAGAAGAAACCAAAAACCATTGGATGTTATAGACACTTTCAAAAGTAACCCTGAATTTTTTTCAAATTTTTTGAAAGCCTAGAACGATAAAAAAAACTTGGCTGAACATAAAAGACATTGCAGACGGCGTTAGTAAAAATATGATTGCAGACGGAGGGTTAAGAATGTAGGACGTCCGAAAATCGCCGTCTTTCATAAGAACGGCACACTTAAGAATATACGCTATCGCAATATGTCATGATCGAAGTTAAGTGATAAGTGATGCAACAAGTAACTCACTCATCGACCGATGCGTCGCCAGTGCACCTCGTTCTTCTCCGCTCCGGATATCCCTTTCCTCAGTTCTGCTGTAGTTAGGGTTGCTATAATAAAATTTTCAAAATTAGGACTTATAAGCCAAAAATCCCGGACATTTCGCTTGCAACCCCGGACGCATACAAATATGCGCGAATAGGTTAGCAAATTAGTTATAATAAACAATAAATGAATAATTATTTTACACATCTCGTTTTCAATAGTACTTAGAGTAGAATGCATAAATTAAACATGTTTTTAATTTAAAAGAAGTTTTATTATTAGGTATCTACCTTATTGTACTTATACCTACGTACTACATTGTCATTGTTATCTTTAAAATAACAATAAAATAACAAATAATTATCAAATATATTAAAGAATCAAATTAGCACAAAACTATTGGTTTTTATCAGTAAATTGAAGTGATTGAATATGATGTGATTAATTAAATCTAAAATACAAAATATTTAGAAATTTTCTTAAACCTTAAACCTCGGACATTCATAATTACCTCGGACGACCCCGGATGCCCTAAAAAAGAGGACGGATGGCAACCCTAGCTGTAGTATGTATCCTTGGTTATATCCTTGGTATGTATCCTTTTACAGCTTCGCTCACTTCACACAATCGCACTATCACTATCACAATATCACTATCACTATCATAATATCACTATCACTCGCGTGGCATATATCGCCATACGTAACGACCGGACGTGTTAGATTAAATTATCGCGACGCATATTTACGAATTTTATAAAGGCTTATTTACATAAGTCGGAACACGCAAAACGCAGTTTGCAAACGCAGAGAAAACGTATCATGCATTCGCATAAACAAATGAGTGACATGCGAATTCGTGATTTTCTTCGCGTTTGCGAATTGCGTTTTGCGTGTTCCGACTTATGTAAATGGGCCTTTATAAAATTCGTAAATATGCGTCGCGATAATTTAATCTAACACGTCCGGTCGTTACGTATGGCGATATATGCCACGCGAGTGATAGTGATATTATGATAGTGTGTGACTTATGGACCTTAAGACAATAGCGCGGAATAGCAAACGCGCGAAACGATCATTGTTCGATACTCCCGACACTTTACATTACACAGCTCTACATGTGAATCTAAATCCATTGCTCACCTAAGTAAGACTGACTGGGACCCGCAAAGTTTGCGCCTAGCTCGCGGGGTCCGCGGACGACAGCCAATCACGCGCGATCGGACGATCTCGCGGAACCAATCCCAAAAATCGAGAAATATGCAATTCGGCTAGCTACTCCGAAACTTCTAAAATATTTCCTCTTCGTTCCTGTCGCGACCTGTTCTCCTAACGTTCGCAATACATAATTTAATGATCCTTCTCGATCTTTCTAACAAGCGATGGTCAAACTCAAATATAATATTTATATATATAATATACGATATTTTATATATAAATGTATTCTAATTTTTCAAACTTTTTAACTTTTAATTCTTCTCGTTTTTTCTATTGTATTTAATATGTCATTTATCAAATGTAACGGTTTCTATATGCCACAACGAAAATATGCCTATATTGTAAGATATATATATATATATATATATATATATATATATATATATATATTCTTAATTCGCTCCGAAAAGGCCACAATCCTCAATAAAAGAATTCTCTTTCTCCAATTAATAACAGTTTATTCCACTACAATGTCTATAATCGACTAATAATTTCTCTATCGCTTCCTTATTCTCACACAGTTCAACTTTTCACACAGAAAGTACTCTCTAACGTCTTATTCCAAGAACAGTTAAGCTCGCTCTCCGATTTCTTGGAATCGTCTTTTGAAATTTCTCCGAAATTTGCGCTCTCGAGTAATCAATATTCTAGTTAGAATAATCGCTCTTGCAGAGTTCTGCGAAGTAATATTATCAACCTAAGTACCGTTATGTTTTGACGCTTACAGAATCTTACACAATATAATCAATCTTTATGTCGATGCAACAAAGAAAGCAGGACATTTTCCAGCGAGCGACGAATGCTCCGAACTGAAACGCGATATGCCGAATGTGACGCACTTCAAGACGCATCGAATATTCGGCGTACTTGCGACACACAACGTTGTTCGTAGCTATTTTTCAAATGTCGCACGGATAATAATACGCGTCGAGGCACTCGCCTATTGTTCGATTCGATAATATTCACAATGAGATAATGATTTGCAGAAATGGGGGGGGAAGGAACGTTTTTTGCCGAACGTATCGCGCGAACGTGTCCTTCAGGAAATAGAAAAATTACTCGCGATGTAAACAATACGAGCGAGGCTCCAGCAATGCTTGTTGATACGTTATTATGACGAGGCGATAAATAATGGCTGCATTTAGGGTTGCCATCCGTCCTCTTTTTCTCGGACATCGTCTTCTTTTTTAGGGCGTCCGGGGGGATTTTTCGAATGTGTCCAGGGTTTAAGGTTTAAGAAAATTTCTAAATATTTTGCATTTTAGATTTAATTAACCACATCATATTCAATCACTTCAATTTACTGATAAAAATCAATAGTTTTGTACTGATTTGGTTCTTTAATATATTTCATAATTATTTGTAATTTTATTGATATTTTAAAAATACCAATGACAATATAGCACGTGTAGGTATAAGTACAATAAGGTAGATACCTAATAATAAAACTTCTTTTAAATTAAAAACATGTTTAATTTATGCATTTTACTCTAAATACTATTGAAAACGAGATGTGTAAAATAATTATTCATTTATTGCTTATTATAACCATTTTGCTAACCTATTCGTATTTTTGTATGCGTTCGGGGTTGCAAGCAAAATGTCCGGGGTTTTTGGCTTATAAGTCCTAGTTTTGAAAATTTTATTATGGCAACCCTAAGTGAGGAAAAGCAAGTACCAATCATATTAAAGAACACAACAGTTGCAAAGCTGCTTTTTCTGCTGAACGCGGCCATTAATTATATTTGTTCCGAGGGATACTATCAAGCGCTATGCCGACCATGAAACGAGACGCACTTTTCAATATTGAGTACCACAGGTATGTCTCATATTATATCTCTTAAAACTCTGAAGCTCTGATTCTAGTCAAGCTCCAAGTGTTAAACACACTTTAAACAATCAATAATTTGTGTTAAAATTCAAGAGAGATCGAATTTTATTTGTGATTTTAAATAGTATATAATAGAAAAATCGAGGAGAATTAAAAGTTAAAAAGTTTGAAAAATTAGAATACATTTATAAAATATCGTATATTATACATATATAATATTCATATATTTAAAATAGACATAGATATCAATACACGCGGCACACAAGATTATATAGTGGATGTAAAAAGTATTCGTACACTAGGAATTTTCACAGAAAATAGTTTATCTTATTTAAATTAGTGTTATATGACGACTTTAATTTTATTTATATGGAGACGCTGTTTTTTACAAAGAATTTTTACCTCGTTTTGACATGACTTGTATTTTTACCAACTTAACACAGGTATTTTATTATTTACTATAGATTTAATTGTAAGTAACTTATTTTTACGTTTGAAAATTGTAATTGCTTGTAGACTGTCACTTGAGAAGGGCCTGAATCCCAGGCTTATTTTTACGTTTGAAAATTGTAATTGCTTGTAGACTGTCACTTAAGAAGGGCCTGAATCCCAGGTCGTGAGACAATAAAGTGTGGCCAGTAGGGTCGTAATAAACCTAATTTCCTAGTTTATCTTATTGTTTTGGAGTATGAAAAATGTTATAATTTATAAGTTTTGTTTTTAAGATATTTAAGATATTATTAAGAAAGAAAGAAAGACCTTATAATATGAAAAAATGATTATTTGTTTATTATTTATTATCACACAGAAATAAAATATTTTCTCTAAAAAGTAGAATTTTCCCTAAATCTAACGTGAATTACATCGTTCAAAGTAGGATTTAATCACATAGACAAAAATAATACAAAAATAATAAAATCTAATTTCCATAGACTGGCAAATATCATTGCAACAAATTTTCTAGTAATCTTAGCTAGGATTTCTGTCTATCACGTTACGATAATGATCTTCGAAAAACGAAAGGAAGCATAATTGAAAAAATAATCCGAATCGCGCGTGCCTTAAATTTCGCAGTTAGGAGTACTCATATTTTTCCCGGATTCCTGTTAAAAGAGAGACGGCTAATTTTATGCGCGGCTCGGCTGACTGAGTCGCGACATTTCTCGAATGTAGGACGAGGGACCTTCCGGTCGAAAATTTATCTCCCTGTAATAACACCGTGGCACTGGCGCTTTCCGGGTGTGTCACGCCCGGTAACGGTTCGTGTACGTGCCCGTGTCTCTTTGTCTTCCGCCTTCTTTCTCTGCACGCCCTCCGTGCATCCCTCCGGGAGCGCGGCCGTGTCCGCATTATAATGGCATTACGTGTCCTCACATTACACTTGCTGTCCCAGCTCGTAATACACATTTCTCCCCACGTTCCGCTATCCCCCGTGCCGAGTCTTATTTTTTTCTCCTCGAATACGTCCGTCCCGGATATATCCTACATCGTGATTCGGAGCTTGTGCAGTATTTACAGAACCTACGGGCGAGAGGATGTCGCGCGAACATCATCGTCTGTCCAATGAAATTCCACGAAATTATAATATCGTATTAATTCATATTTTTTCGCAGTTTAAAAAGGAACAATGTAAGGACTGTGTTTCCGTTCGTAACTCGATATTTGGAATAAAATCTTTTCTCCTTTGAGAAATATCAGCTAAGACGTTTTATATGATTATTAAATATTCGTATATATATATATATATATTCTATCGTATACTTGAGTATACGAACAATAATTAAAAATACAAGTCCCCTGCAAGAACTATTTTTTCACATTGGTTAAACTCCAATCTCATACAAGAGAATCATTTAAAATTCTCTTTGACTGTATAACTTTTTGCTACTTGAAAAAAATGTTATCTGTCGAATTTTGTGCTGTCTGACAGTTTACCGCTTTCTCTGTGTCTGCGACGATCCTCTTGTTCTTCTGGTTCGTTTCGTCCTCGCGCAACCTCGGCATCCCATCTCGCGAATATAAAAAGGGCCGACACACACGAGTGTTTAGTAACTTTGTCAGCGTTTTTAATGCTCGCCCCTTTTTCGTTCCGACTCTCGCACGGCGCGCTCGTTTCACTTCTCGTACCTAGGACCCAATAGACACCGCCGACCAAACATTTTGTGAGACCTGCAGCCATAGCAATTACCCCGTAGAATTTGTGCTCCATTCCCGCGGATTTAGTGGCTTCGTTAATGAAATGAACTCGTCCATTCCTACTGCCGATGGCAATTCGTATGATTTGTAATTGATACAAGCAATAGTCGCGCCAGAACGTTCGCGCTACGAAACCTACGTGAAAGCTTTCATTCCGATTTAATCACGGTAATGTAATAATGAATTAAATTATTTCGACTACAGACGGAAGTAATAAAACAAATATGGCAACAGCTCTAAACAAATAGATAAAAGATAGATGGAAAATAGATAGATTGCTGCTGACAATGCTTGTATATATACAGTGGCGTGTAAAAGTCTCCGACCAGATGGATTTCTCACGTTTCTTTTCAAAAACAAGGACTAAAGGAATTTTGACTAATATTGGGTGTGATATGTCATTTAATGAAAAAATAGTATAAGAAATAAACACTATTTATTACTAGAATATACTAGTCAAAATTCCTTTGGTCTTCGCTTTTGAAAGAAAATGTGAAAAATCCATCTGGCCGATGGATTTTTATGACTTTTCGAATAGATATTGATAGAATAGACTCGATAGAATAGCGTATCTAAAATTAGAGCGAGGTTAATTGGCGCTCGTCTAAAAAAGGTGTAAATTTCATTGAGTATCATGCGAAATGCAAATAAAATAGATCGAATGTGTCACGAAGTAACGTACGTGAGAGCTTCACGCCACGGGCTCGTGCTCGATATCAAATCCCACCTGACCTATTCCGCGTGGTCGCACCCTAACAAGCATTTCGCAAAGTCGTTAATAATTTTTTTTAGCGAGTCCTTTCTTTTCAGTACTCCGCGCCATTAGCGAAATAGTCGGAACTCCACCCATTCGCTGCGTGTCAGCGGGACTATACATATTCTTTCATACCCGTGACACGAATCTATCCGGTTTGACCGGATATCTCTCTACCGTATTCGCGCGAAAAAATATTCCACTTTTTAATCATAAAATGAGAGTTCCTCACTCTCGAAAGCATTGTATTGCGAAATTTCAGAAAAGATTGACTTGGGAGTGAATTGAAAAATTTACATTACTGAAAGATATTATCATATGCAAACTCGATTATGTATTGATGCATACTTGACATGATTATTATAAATAATTGTTATATCAATTATTAACGATCTGTATTTGCGCTTGATTTGTTTGTGCGTATTAATCGTATAACTTCCGGTGTTATACGGAATATCATATCAATGTTAATTGGCAAATGATCATATTAGCTTTCACGTCGGCTTGTTTATGTTAAAATATCTAATATATTTATAAAGTACTTAACAATTACCATGCTGCATTGTAATACATTCTGTAACAAATAGCACGACGCTTCCCCATGAAGTTCGGTTCATCCTCAGCAATTACAAAAAAAAACAGATGTTCGCTAGTGACTTTTACAACCACGTCGCAAAGGTTGACACACGAGGCGCGTATATCGACGGGTCTATATTCAAATCGCCCTCTTTCATCAGCAACGGTAACAGATGTTCGTCGCCCATCGATCACGACGATTCTATTTTCAAACTGACGCTTCTTTCAGAACGTCGACTACGCGCCTGGATAAAAGATCTATCGATCGGCGGTATAGCGCCTTCGCGTAACGTAGCGAAATAATTACTCTCTAATGAGGGCCTCTAACGCCGAGGCGAACTCAAACGAGAGAACGCGGCATTTTTTCGAACTTAGTTCGCGGCTTGATTTAATTATCAACTGTTGATTAATGAAGCGTACAACTTCCGCCAAGTTTTACTCGCGGAAACGAGTATAAGAAGATCGATCGCTAAACGTGCTATACACCTCGCCTTGACTCGCTATTGAGCGGCTCGTCAAACGAGTTAACACACCCGTACCATAAGGCCACGAACCGTTTATAGTAGTAAAGGCGAAGCTAATGGCGCGACACAGTTACAGTGTTAAAGAATAATTGAATAAGCGATTACAAAGAGGGGAATGAATAGAAGTTGTCTCTTTCCTGTCCGCTCGACATTGTCGACGATGTGCGTAATAAATATTTTATTCTTGCACGAGCTGCTTGAATTTAGAACGTTTATACGTCGAAAACCGTCGGGAAAGTAGAATGTTTTGTCAGCAAAGGGGTTTCTAGCTCGCGTGTCGATCGCTCTTATGCCGTTCCATCATCGAGACCGAATACTTCGGTAACTTCGTAGCGTTCAATTACATCGCGGCCTTAATAGGATCGAATTACTTTAAGCGCAACGCCCTCAGCGAACAAACTCGCGACGACATCTGAGCGGCTCGAAGGATACGTGCATGAGAGCTCGCGAGTAGTCGTGGCATTGCCCGCGTCGTAGTCGTAGTAGTCGCTCGGCGATGACGATGGCTGCGGGATAAACTTAGGCATGTTTGCCGAGCAATCAAATATATGAGTGGAAAGTCTCGTGGGCTCTATCGATCGGCTCGAAGTCCTCGCGATGATGGCGCACGAGGGGCGGTTGAATCGGAGGAAGAATTCAGGACGAAACGGGTGTGGGAGAAGCCCACGAAACTCAGCTCGTCTACCATAAATGAAGGGCTACCGATTCGACCAGCGCTTGATTATATTCACCGTTTGTTGCTGGACGTTATTCGTATTGCGAAGGCAAAAGGAGGTCATTAAATATAGTCGACGGAAAAGAGCCGTTAGAATAGTCGTAGCTATATTGTTACATATGTATCGTGCACTGATAGAAAAGTTTATGATATTCATGACTATAATTGAATTGTAAATAATTATGGTTAGGTGCATCATTTTTATAGTTATTATTACTAACATTATAGCAGTAATAACTATAAAAATGGTGCTTCTAACCATAATTATTTACCATTTAATTATAGTCACAAATATCATTAATTTTTCTATCAGTGTGTTGTTAAGCGCTGAAATATAAGAATCAAAATGTTTCCTACAGATATTTTTACAATTCAAATAATCGATAAATTATCTAAAGTAACTATATATGTTTTAAAATATAAATTTGTTTGCATCTTAACTATTAACAAGATACTTTCGAGCTAATTTATCTTACACTTTTTTCCCATTTCTTCATGAACAAAACGACATATATGTACGTACACGAGTGTATTATTTTATTTATAAAAAATCATAGGTTACTCTTACATTCCTTATAAATATTCAAACATAAAACTTTAAATATTTTTTACGAATTATATTGCGTATCATATATTAATATAAAACGTGTAATATATTTTTGATGCATGCAAAAAATAGTCAAAAAACATGACTATTACCATGACATATTGATCCGTATATGTTTTTCATGTGCATGTGTGCGATTTCAACCGAATATATGCGAAATTTCGTGAAATTTGAGTCCTTTATTTTCGCGCGAGCTTGTGTTCCGCCGATGCGAAAAACGCCGAAGAAAAATCTCAAGTGCGCATCGTTTTCAAGAGATCCGTGGGAAGGGAAAGACGGGGGAAAAACGCTTTGGAAGCTCCGGTGAATTCTTACGTTCGCCGTATACGACTCTAGGATCTACGGGATCCGACAAGGGAGACTCGTCTGTATGTTTGCCCGATATCGGTCCTTCAGAAATTTCGGTAGAAATTTTTTCCGTCTCGAATTCCCTCGTGAAACGCGCGATGATCGCGAATAATTGTCTGCTCGAACCCCGCAAATTAATGCGATAAAAGGAAAATGGTATTATCGTGTTTGCTGATCAAATTAATTTATTACGTATTAATCTGTGTACTATTATGCGAATTGCGAGTGTATGTCGCGTGCGCATATTAGCAGCGGTCTCTCGATTCTGGTTAAATATTCGAGTTTTCGAGATTCAAAGGCCTGATTAATGTAGCGGCATGAGGTTGACATGGCGACATTATCATCGCTACAATGGACGCCAGGTGTTCCAGACAGGAAGGGCCAGAGAGGCAAGGAGTATAATGCCGTCAAGCAACGCCACTTAATGAGCTGCCGGGAACAAAGCGGGAAGAACCGCTTTGTCATTTTTTTTCGTGCTCCAATTACTTAGCGTTTTAGAACAGTTGTACATGATTATCTTTTCTTTACTCCGCTTCATCTAGCACACCTCGCGCGACATGTACAGTATTCTTTCGCAAAAATTGATTTGCGTAAATTGAATAATATACGCGCTATGTAATTTTCTCTGTACATCAAGCGTGACGAACACTCACGCGATATTCTCGCATAATACATTATAAAGTTTTGAAACGTGATATATTGATCGGAAGTCTAAAATTGTCCGCCTATTCCGACTTTCTTGTGTCATATCGTTCAAGCAAGCAAGGGACGGGAGTTGGAAACTGGATGTCGAAGACGAGGGTTGCTGAGATCAGAGGAAGGTCCAGGGCTTAGGAAAGGGACGGGTGGGTACGTTATCTTGTCGTACTTCAGCAAGTACGGGGATGGGCGTCCTCTTTTCGCCCTAATTCCCCTCAATCCCTGATCCGTCCCATCCCCCAGAAGCATATCGCAATCGAATTTCGTTTATTTTTCAAGAGGCACCCGTTCGACAGAAATTGGCGAGTATATTGGACGATATTCGATCCTCGAAAAGGTTAATCTCATTTTTAAAAGCGTTGCCGCGTTACACAATTCTCGCGTAGTTAAACTCGCAATGCGTTTCGGTCGGCTCTGACTTTAACGTTGTTACGTTAAATTTAATTATTACTTTCATCGGTTAGTACTTCACGTGAAACTCGAGGCGTCGATCGAATCAAATTTGCCAGTCATAAAACTCAGCGTTCCCCGAAAAAAAAAGAAGAAAATAGACCGATACGATATCGCCTGCTATTGGCATAAAATATCGTTTGGATATCGCCATATGACGCGACCTCAATGCACAGGCGAGAAACTCCTCCAAGTTTCTTGCCACGGTGGTAACATCGACGGGTTTATTTTCGAGCAAGTCCGTTTCGACAGGTCGAACGCGACGATCCAATGGATTATCCCGTTTGTTCGACGCGCGCGCAAAAGATGACAACAATTGTCGGGTATCGTTCCCCTCGCGACGATACAAATAGTTATTGCACGAAACCGCGATCACCGTCGTCTCGGATTACGAAGCGCGTTGTCCGCGCGCGGTAAACATCTTTTATTAAAGTGCACGTTGCGCTCCGCTGGCGCGTCAATTTTTCAAAGAGCCCCCGAGCTCTTTGTCTTCACCGCGTCTCCATCTAACTACCGGCGATGAGCGCACGTGGCAGGCGGTAGGAGAGCGATTAATCGTTCCATCATCTCGTCGCGGACGGCCTCGCTCCTCGACAATGGCGGAAACGGAACCCCTTTCGTCGCGGATCACTCGCGAAGATAAAACGGATAAAACTATTTTCGCGTCTCCTTCCGGGTTTCGAGTACGCCGCGGAATTTTCGTGACGAAAAAAGGAAGAGCGGCTGCTGCTACTCGCGACGCTCCTACCGGCAAATGAATAGCAAACGTCACGAGCTCTATTTAACCCTTTGTTTCGCTATAACTTCTATCTCGGCGAAAAATCGCGTGGTTTTAGACAGCATTTGTACAATTTAGAATCAACATTTTTTAAGTGTTCGCAAACTTTATTTTGTGAATATTTAAATAAGGTTCTTAACTAACGATGCTGATGCAGAATATTTTTGTAACAAATAATATACTTTTAAATTTAAATTAGAACAGCGGAGAAAAGTCATACTTTCAATATTTAAAACATAACATAAATTTTAAAATCTATATCTGATACTTTTCACTGAATTAATAATGCTCTTCTTTTTATTCCAGGCTGTGCCTTCGTGAAACTTTCGTCGCATCAAGAAGCACTGGCAGCAATAAACTCTCTACACGGTAGCCAAACTATGCCGGTGAGTATCCGTCGTGTAATATTACAACAACGAACATTGGTCGACCCCTTCACTCTTCGAGAGCGCGCGTTTATTTTTTTATCTTTCGATCCGCCTCTTCAGCCGATGACCGCCAGTCATCGTGTTCACGGACGCCGGCGCGTATTTACGCTCGGAAAATGTCACGTACGCGATATTAACAGAAAGGAGGGTAAATATTCATAGAAGCGCCACAAGGGGGGCTGATATGAATATCGAGGATAGGGATGCGCGCCATGGCCGGGCAGTAGATGGCCGTCTTCCGTTAACGGCAGAGGGACGAAGAAGAGGAGGTCGAAGGGGGTAGCTGGTGGTTGGAGATCCGACTGGGTAGCCGTAGCAATGGCTGTCGTGCCTGCAAACACCCCAGTAATGACTGGCCAAACAGAAATCTGCATAACACTTGGAGAAGCGCGGCTCGCCTCCTTCTCTCCGCAGCCCTCCGGAGAGAAGAGCGTCCCTCGGTCTCCGTCAAACCGCCGAACTTTCTCGGCTTAGGGTCGGACCAGGAATTCCCAGTTGTAATTGAATTGTCAGTGAGTTCCGTCCGGGATTCCACCTGCTGATTGGCGAAACTTTGCAAAGCCGCTTGCCGGACCCCCGATCGTCCTTGTCGGCGTTATTGCCTATCGACCGCCGCTCACGCTGACATGCATTGACGCGCCTAAGGGAGCTTCTGTCTCAGACAATTATTAGACGATGTACAATTAAGATCGAGGCTAAGATTTATATTGAACTGTCGCTTTTACATTGTTCGCGATTCTATAATGCATTAATTTGATCGTTCTCGCCGGTCACAGAATATTGCTATTAAAAGGGAGAAATCATTGAAATATTAAAAAACTAGCATGAATTTCTACGAACTCGACATTAAAACAATTTGAACAAATTGAAAGAAACAAGCAATTAAACATAAGCAAAATGTATTATTAATTATTCGAGGTCAGTGCTTTTGATAAAAAATTTATATACCAGCCATGTGTTGCCTATTTTTCTATGAGTGCCCCTAAGAATCTGACACAAGTGCGAAACATGAGACTGTATCGTCTTATCACTTTTTATCAGAGCTACTATAAAAGAGTAACGAGATTCATCATATTTCATGTCCTTGTACGTTGCGCGAAGGGAAGCTTGCGCCCTGCTTTTGATATTTGACGGGGGATTCGCGGTTCACGTCGTGCATTAAACGCGTGTACGTGCGTTGGGGTGAAATCGCATGGGTGGTAGTGCGGAATGGTTACGTGAATATTACTCGTTACAACCCCCTAATCTAATAGCTGAATACACGGGCAGAAGACGACGGTAGGGGCCGACTTCAGGACCGCGACTATTTGCCCACGAAAGAGGCCCGCCCGCGGGCCGTAATATGCAGATTGCTTAATTATCGCAACGAATTATGCAAATCTCGACGTCGATGTTACGAGATTTCGCGGCACAGTCGTGACCGAAGGGACAGGAAGTGAGAGAACGAAAGCAGCGGCGAGTAAGTTGGGGTTAACGCTTTCGCCGAAATGCCGACCTTCGACCCTGAACTATTCGACCCAGAAGAGATACGAAAGGCACGTGGTTGCGTTCTGCGCGGGCGACTTAATTATTGCGGCGAATTATGCAGATCTCGAAACGAAATGAAATTCTGTAACGACGTCAGCGAAATGTCTGTGAAGTTGGCACGACACTCTACGAATTTCAAAAAAATACTAATTGTAAGAGTTCTTATAGCACTCTTCATTGTTCTACCGTTCCTGATAAACATTAAAAAGTGTGTCCCGCGTTCCTTATATTAAAAAATCCAAATTTAAAAAATGTCGAGCTAACTTCACGTTCTAGCCGATACCCTCCCCTCTAAAGTACTAAAACGCATTGAATATTATCATTTTTTACAACTGTTCCCGATAGTTCTATCCCACTTTCACACATATGTACAATTTTAGATCGATATTCCACATATTAACTGCAATTTTTAAACAATTTTTGATATACGCGTCCAGTACGACATTTATTGTTAGAGAAAGTATGTCATGCTGTCGACTTCCTGCACTTTTGACTGTTGTTCTAGTTTGTTCTACTCAAATTCCATACAATTCAACCGTTGGCAGCCATTGTTCCGCTGTACAATCATTTTTAAATTAATTTTAACTTTTGGCGTCAGCACGACACTCGGCGAAAGTATGTCGTGCTGTCAATTTCCTGCACTTCTGACTGTTGTTCTAGGTTGTTCTACTCGAGTTCCATACAATTCAACCATTGACAGCCATGGTTCCGCCGTATAACTATTTTTTAAATTAATTTTAACTTTTGGCGCCAGCACGACACTTTTAGTACTTTCAGTACTTTAGAGGGGAGGGTGTCGTGCTAGAACATGAAGTTAGCACATTTTTTCAATTTTGATTTAATATAAGGACTGCAGAATACTTTTTAATGTTTATCAGGAACGGATGAAGAACAATGAAGAGTGCTATAAGAGCTCTTAGTATTTTTTTGAAATTCGTAGTGTCGTGTAAACTTCACAGACACGTCGACGAAGAGGAGCGGAGAAAAGAAAGAAAACTATCAAACAGCTAAATGACAGCGAGTTGTGTGAGTGTGGTTTGACGCAAAAATTAAAATTGCATACTTCTTCTCTGTTAAAATATGGTAACAAGAAATGTAATTCAATTATTCAATTTGATATTTGTCTGACAATATTTCAAAATATTTAAAAATCATATATCTTTGTTTCATCGCTATTTTTAAAGATAAAATAAGTTACAATAACAAGTGTATTTTAATAAAAATCTTTGATGCTCTTTTTAGCCAATCGATAAATCCTTCGCAGAAAACAATCGCTGTCGCGAAGTTATGGAGCCCCAAGAGTAATTCGACTTAACTATGTTCGTTCCAGTTTCCTCTGACCTGGCGCAAGATCACAACCCCTTCCAATTTTCCCCTCTCCCATCAAATCCGTCGATCTATATAGGCACGTATGTGCGCGCATAAAAATGTCGGGTATATATACGGTCGCACACGTATGTCATCTCGCGTGTGTGCCCTCTGCTTTCAGCCACTCGAACACGTCGACACTCTCGGTCACGAAACTGCATTACGAACGCAACATCTCGGCTCATACCTACGAAATGAGATATTGATTTGCAATCTGATACTGTAATACGCGACGACGCGCTGTCGGCCTGCAGACGACGTACTGGCTCGTTGCGGAAGCGTGAAATCGTAACACCTTATGAAACCCACATGATGTAGATACACACAACATTAACCATTTTTTTAAGCAAATGCATTAAAACTGATTCTTTTTCCAATTCTTTTTTATACGAATAGTCGAATTCGCAGTGGCAAAGCTTTTTGAAACACAAATATAAATAATAATTGATATAAATTGAAGAATCGTACACGCATTTGACAAAAGTTTGCAGCACTATTTTACGTCACTTTGAAAAAATATAAATATATTTTTATTACATATGCATTACATATATTTTATTACGTATATCTCATATATCTGTCGCGAGAACGTTATTGTATCAGCACACAAGTATCATAAACATAATTTACGACTGATATATTATTGTTATATAAATATACAGTTTAAAAGTTGTGATAGATTATACGCTTTCCATTAAAAACGCGATATTTTTAATAGATGCGCTGTATGTAGCCGCGAGATTAATATTACAGCACTTTCGTTGACAAAAACATTACCATAAAACTTCTCTACTAGCAACATACATGCATATACATTTTATTTCGTTTTCACGAGTGGGATAATGCGATTTATGACTCTCGGATCGACACATTTACACGTCACGCGGCAGGCAATATTTCTTCAGCCGCTCAATATTTCAGCCGATTTTACAATTCGTCGTTCGGGGATATTACACACGAGAAGTTTTTAATTTCCAACAATACCGAGACGTTTATACATCGACCGCGGGTAGGTACAAACATTTTTTCCCGATTTCACGGCCCGTATAATGTGGTTTACGTTTTTCTCGGCGACGTTTCCGTGCCTTTCCTCGCGAGCAATATTTTTTCAGCAGCTCGATGTATTCCCGGATTTCGCCATTCTCTCCTCGTGGCTTTAAACCCATTTTTTTTTCAAATAAACGCTTTAACAGAAAAACAACTTCACCACCACAGAGCGCGTAAACCTGTTCGCGAGGTCAGCTAGTTTGCCCATGGCTAATACTTTATGAAATATTACAGTAAAATTTCCATTGACCTGATGACATTACAAACCCACGACTCTTTCATGCGAAACGTTGTGGTAACGCGACTTTACTCTCTCGTGTAAAGGATTAGATGTTTCTACTCGCGATGATAATCTACCACGTTCTGGATACACGCGCAATTCTATACCAGCTGCGTAAAAGTATTACACCTCCGAGCTCCGAATGTTTTTTGCGTGCTTTTTTTGTTTGATTGCATCGATCCACAGACTGTTTACACGTCTCGAAGCAGAGGCGCGTTCGTGCATCACGCAACGGGCAATATTTCTCCGGAGGCTCTCAATATTTTTGCGCTCATCGCGGGCTCCGGCGCTCACTCTTTCTCCCTTTCTCTCGTATTTTGTGTGTGTGCGCGTGTGTATGCTGCGTGTGTTAACGTAGCGATATGCAACCGGGCCTACGTAGTTATGTTTTCCGAAGCGTGTGACATTTCTTGTCATGCCTCGCGAACCCTCCAACGCCACGCTTCTCGCGCACCGAGATCTTCCCCCTCGCATACATATATCTCCCGGAAATGCCTCGTAATAAAAGGCAAAAACCGCGTGAAGTGTTTCGTCGCGCCGCACCAAAACGTCCCTTTGGTCCTATTTGCGTAACTTTGGCATACCGCCGATTGTTGCCATCTCCTCGCGATAAAGTGAGAATCGTGCGACAGTCTGCCTCGTCTACAAAAGTTTAAAGTAGTATGTCAGATGTTCGAAAATAACAGTATTGCCATAATATTTTGCTAAGATGTTTAATAATGTATTTCGTTCCTACATATGAAATTTGATGTCAATTTACCGTATCGTTTTCAAGAAAATTATTATTATAACGTCTGTAAGACGTAATATAGACGTCTTACAGGCAGTTAGAATAATAATTTTCTTGAAAACGATACGGTCAATTGACTTCAAATTTCATATGTAGGCACGAAATACATTATTAAACATCTTAGCAAAATATTATGGCAATGCTGTTATCTTTGAAAATCTGACGTAAGGCGCCTATATTACGTCTTACGTCGTTATAATAATAATTTTTTTGAAAACGATACGGTAAATTGACTTCAAATTTCATATGTAGGAATGAAATACATTATTAACATCTTAGCAAAATATTATGGCAATGCTGTTATTTTTGAAGTGCTATCATACATCTTTAAAGCAATTTTGGAGAGGGGAGACCGAGGCTAGTTGTTACAATTTTTATTAGAATTTTTTTCCGGACTGATGCATACATTTAAATCAATGAATAACTATACATTTATTCAAGTACACCTTTAACCACATAGTCAATTTTTTAAAAAATTGTATCGATATTTTTTTAAACATTTAAAAATTAAAATTTTCCGTCAATAGGTAAACTGTAACAACTTACGCCATTGTGGGGCAAGTTGTTACTGAGCTGGGGCAAATTGTTACATTTGCAATATCATCTTAAATGTACACATATAAGAACAAATTCAATATTACAATGAAGATAAACACAAAATACTTCATACAGAATATTTATTTTTAGGATACAAAACTGAAACTTACAAAAATATATTAATACTTTTTTCTAAGTTATTATTAATTAAAAGAAAGTAAAAAAAGAAACTAAAAGAAAAGAATTTTAGATATAGATTCTTTATCAGAGTTATACTCATCTGCTGCTTTTCTAAGAGATAGACGTTTATTTTTAACTTTCTTTGTCGCTATTGCATACGGTTCTGCACTTACAGATCCTTTGTCTGTCTTTCTTTTGTAAGATCGCACCATTCTGTGGAAAAAAAACAAGAACGGTTTTCAATTCTAAATATGGAGTAAGTTGTTACACTATAACAACTTGCCCCGATCGAGGTGTAACAACTTGCCCCAATTCGCCATTTTTGATTCGAGAAAATACAGATCGAAAACCAGCATATATATCGATTCAAATAAAACGTGTTATTATAACTAAATGTACATAAAAAAAATATACAAAAGAATAATAACATATCTTCAGCTTATGTGTGTAATAAAACAAGCAATTCACAAAATGAAATATTTACTTTTAATAATGAAAATCACATAAACAGACGTAGCGTTTCTATAATGTGCAATTATGGCTGCGAAACTAACATAAGTAAAATAATAGTATGAAGATCACATATCATATTTATTAGAATGTGCTGCAGTCTTTGGCAACTAAAAGAATTAATTGTAATAACTTGCCCCTTGTAACAACTAGCCCCGGTTTCCTGTATATAGTCAACTCAAGTGATATTTCAGCGAGTAGCAGACATGACAAAGAAAAAAAATTTATAAGTGCACTTGCTAGATTTAACATGAGATATTGAATGCCACAAAATATCTCAACAGATACGCATTTTTTAATCAGATTTCACGAAATTAATTGGAATCCTATTGAATGCTACAAAATATCTCAACAGATACGCATTTTTTGGTCAGATTTCACGAAATTAATCGGAATCCTATTGAACGCCTGCGGCGTTCAATGTGTCAAATTGGATTTTTTCAAATAGACAGGGAGATTCATCGTATGGACTTCCGTAGAAGTGATAAGATACAATGGCCAATTGAAGTTATTCCGAGCTTTAACGAGTACAGAACCAGAGCCGAATGTGTCTAAGCGATTTGCATGAATATTTCTTGATCGAAACAAGGAAAAGTGAACGATGGAATTTGATACTTGTCAAGGAAGGCTTCGACTGGGCATTGACGCGAGCGATTAGGCACGCGAACTTTAAAACTTCGTTAAGCCGAGAAATCTGTAGATCTGGACGTAACGTGGACATAACAGGGGCTCCTCCATCTCTGGCCGGATGTTGCCTTTCTTGTCCGGGGTAGCGCGCGCGCGGAAAGTGGATGGAAGGAAATTGTCTCTGCATTAACGGAGGCTCGGAAACTGCTCCCAACATTTAATTAAAGACATTCCCTGAGTAATTCCCTTGGCGGCCTCGTAATTGCATTGCTTTTATCTCCAGTACAACTGTTACTTGTTTGGCGGGTCGCCTTTCGTGTGTATCGGGAGTCAGAACGACTGCTGGGCCCGAATCTACGCAGGGAGAAGGAGGAAGAAAGAGAATGGACGACCGTAGAAAAGAAGCGCGATCGACCGTGAGAGCCTGGGAGCCCATCAGCAAAATCCCGTCCTTAGTGCAGGATTCGAAGCGATTATTCGTACGATAAGGCTCTTGTCGTGATTCCTCATTGTGCGCCGACTCCCCCTCCGTTACAAGGTGGTATCGTCGAATCGATACGAACGTATCCGGCACGGAGAACGCCGCGTTTGTGATAGAGACACCCCGTCAACAAAGCAACACGATGTTAATGTTAATAATTGATTTCCGTGTACATTCAAGCGCGCCAATTTCAGCAGATCTAGATGACGGCAGTCGTTTGTTCTGTCTTCATTACACGATACTAATAGGACAAATCTAGTTAGATAGGAAGATACACGCACACAGATACATAAATGCATAGATGGATAGATATTTATTCTATTCTGGAATAGGAGAGAGAGAGAGAGAGAATCTCTCTTTTTTAAAATATTTAATACATTAAACATGTATGTTAAAAGATAAAAAATAAGACAAAAGAGCAATATGCAATATAAATAAGACAGAAGAACAAACAAGAAATATAAATGGAAGCAGAAAATTCAAGAGAGATGACAGGAATTAAAATTGTAAAGATTAAACACACAGCCATTAAAAATATCAGAGAGAAATAATTACTTGAAATATCATTAATATTGTTATAATTGATTATAAATGTAATATTCGCAATATATATTACGTTCGTATAATACCATAGCTATATGGTTACCGTCGCTTTTTACATTTTTGATGTATTTTTTTAAGCAGTTTAACGTTTTTTATCAACTGCTTTCCTTCATATTTCATAGTTTAACGTTTTATTCCTTATCTCACTGTATACACATACATACGTGTCATGATAAGAGCATACGCATTGTACATAAACATTTGCAGAATGCGATACGCAGAAGATCCGTTTTTGTTGCATGTTGATACGTCCATTTTTCGAGGAGTTATAGCGTTTTGAAAATCCGACGCGTGCGCGCATACATGAAAGAACCCCGCGCTTGTTTTTTGCATACAATTATTCACACCTGCGTTACGAAAAAACAGGTGCGAAGAAACGTGTAGTACTTTTTTTGTACACGTGCTTTGAAATGCGATATGCCGCCGTCGCCGACAAACGCACGCGCCAGATCGAGATCACGGGTCGATGTAATTAATATCTTCGCGCAGAAAAATTACAGCGAGATGATCTTGGTATCGTTTGAAAGCTAAAATTCTAACGCTTCTAATGAATGCAAGATTGCTTATCTCAGTCAACTAGTTTACGAGACATTGTTGAATAATTACAAAAGTAAAATTGATTTCGCCCCGAAATTTCCGTTCGTAAAAAAATTTTCATCAAGTATCTTCGCACAGAAAAATAACAGCAAGACATCTTAATATTGTTTGAAAGCTGGAATTCTAGCGTTTTCAATAAACACAAATTATTTATCTTAGACGATTAATTTACGAAATATCGCGATTGATTACGAAAGTAAAACGAAAGTATTGCTCTGAAAATCACGTTCATCGTATTTTTTTCCTAATTTTTAAGAATTATCTGTAAAGTAATTAATATTTATAAGTAAGTAATATAAGTTTGAACAAAACACACAAGTATTTTACATATAATAAATTGTAAGACGAGTATTTTAGTAAAAGTTTTATATCTAGTTATATTTTGCGCAATTACTTGATGTCTTAAATGTAATGCGAGAAGAAACTCTGACCACAACGCTTGTTACCACCGAATGAATTCTGGCCACACAGAACGCTCGTACTGTACTCAGAGAGTTAAATTGTCTGGTTTCTCGTCTTGCTTTATGCTACCGTAATCCTTTGCGAGCGTACTCAAAATCTTACAATGTTATCAATTTGATAACATTGAAAGATTTCAAGTTTTACACGTTACGGTTTTCCAATTAGTTATTTCCGATTGACGTTTAAAAGGATCGCAGAAGCGGTTTGTAATTTACGATACATCGACGAATTGAACCGCACGGTCCTGTATTTCGATTCGACAGAGAATCACACGGACGAGAGGCATTCGGCGTTCCGGCTAGTCTTGCGGTTCCAGTTGAATCTATTGAAATTACCGTCTAGCGGATTGGCAAGTGTGATGGTGCGGCTAACGTGAGAGCCTCCAATCAGCGGGTAATTGCTTCATTCCGTTGGCAAGGCCTGCTCAATATTGTGGCCCCTCTGAGCTAAGCTCCGAGACGTTGCTCCAAGTACCTGGGCAGAGATATCACCAACTTTTACCTTAGAGCTCTTGATCGATCTTCGGTTAATGAGAAGAGCGTCGGGAGACGCCAACGAGCACGGATATAAAGAGCATCAATCGTCTACGTGTCCCTAAGGGCGACAAACCTCAATTCGACCAGACAACGACGTACGGGCGGATGAAACATCAAACGTGGCGCACTCACGTACGTCGGCTCACGAAATCACAATGGAAAAAAAAAGCGCGCGGTTTAATATCGACATTTTTAAAGGGGCAACCTTAATGGGGGCGACACGTAGGACAGACATAACGAGCAAGGGGAAGCGGCGGTGGCGGCGGCTTCAAACGTTCTCCGCATGATACCCCCGGCTCTCGGGAGGACGGCTTTTCCTTTCCGCGTGCAGTTCAGAACGTTGGATCGGAATTAATGAACCGTAATCCCCCAATAATGAGGCTTCGGCTTCACTGGCTCCGATACGACCTCGTCGATCCTCCCCCTGCAACCCCCGACCGCGCCTCGCCACGTTCTAGCCTTGTCTCCTCCATGCCGTACACGTGCGCGCCGGCCGTACATATGTGCTCGCGTAAATGTCACATACACCTTATGGGCACCTACGTTACACCTGCGTGGCGCACAAGGCCTCGGAGCTCGGAGACTGTCGACGCGAGACAAATTATCTTTCCGACGTGCACGCGTCGATGCCGTTCACCAGCAGCGTGTAACCAGCGCGGCTCGACGATTTTTCTCGCACGAAAGAGCGTAACGCGTGGATAGACGCACACCGTGGCATTTACTTGAAAATTCGACGTTTCCAATTTTTTTCGTCGTTCTTTTTTTCTTTGCGTCAGCGCTGACCTCGAACTCATTAATATTTAGAGCGTGCGATATACTCGGCGAACTTAAAGTATCGCGATTAGCTCGAAAGTTTCTCGTACACTATAAGGATTTTCGTAATTGCTACAATTAACTTTCGACGGAAGTGTTTCGACGATCTGTCCGGGAAAGAGGGAAATATACAGACTTCCGACATGAAGATCGTTGCTTTTAACGAGTCGTTTAAATGGGTTCGTTTTTGCGAAGAATGCGAACTCCGGTTTAGAGCTCTCTCTGTTTCTCTCTCTCGAATATGGCAAAATTGCGACAAAGAATAAAAGGATTTATATGTGTGCAAGGAAGAGGTAAAACTTCGTTGATACATTAAATATCTTTTGATTACTTCGCTTAAGGCTACAAAAAATATTTTAGAACTTATTGTTGGATATATTCCAGTAAAATATTATGAAGTTCTTTATTTAAATAATTTGCGACCTACGTCGTTTACTATGATTTGAGAAATCAATAGGTTTTAGACGAATTCGATATTGCAATATTAAAAACAAATAGCGTTTAAAGAACGTAAAGATATCATAACGTTTCACAGTTTTGCTTCTTTGCAAAGCTTTAAAGAGTAACGCAGACGCGTATAGCTGAAAGGCAAAAAGGGAAGAGTATCGCAAAACTCCCGATATTAGTTGTAGTTACAGTAACACGGAAAGTTACATCCACTCCTGGAAACTTTTATGGCTTTGTATACTGCAAGCTCGTCGCTGATTTTCTCGCGACGCTCGCGGTTATACGCGCGTTTGACCCCGTTCGAGCTCCGACCACAAGCGGAACTTTTAATAATCGAGGTGCTCGTGTATAGTGCGAGCCCTTCAGCGTTCGCAAATACCGAATGCGCCGGTGTGTCTGTTGCACGCATTGCCGAAGGTGAAACCGCGGATTAAAAAGTCAAAGGGAGACGGTGATTTCCAACCGCATGGTCTTGCATGGAAGGTTACGAAGTAACCTCCTGAATCTCCGACCTTGTACTGCGTATTATCGAAGTAGCTTGAGGCTCATTATAATGCTACTGTATTCGAATTTCAAGGTATTGAACGCGTATTTCGAAATGCGAGATGCGAGCGTTCGTCCTTGTTCGTCTTCGCTCGGCTCACTCTCGCGCGTGTAGCATATTCCGAAAATTAACGAAAGTTACGTTCGCTCTTATGAGAACGAGATGGTTTCCTCGCATCAGGCGTTTAGACGAAGTCTGCGAGGGTACGATAGGAGAAAACGATAGGGAAGGCTTTTTCTAAAGGCTGTTCGCTCTCGCGTGATTTCGTTTGCCGCGCCAACACCCATTCGGGTCGAAACGACATAGAGGAAAAAAAGCAAAAATAATGAAAGCAAAATTCGGCGCGGCGACACGAGCGAGTGTTTCTGACAGGGTCGATTGGCGTCGCACAAAATCGCCCTCTCTTTCATTTCAGAGGCGAGCATTTAACGCACATAGTACATACTCCGACGCGTAGCGCATGCTTTACGGGGAGAACGTCAGGGTGGACTACCGGGCAGCATGCACATGCTGAAAACGTTTCGTCAGGATTGTCTTTGAAAGCGCCGAAGCGACGTCTCGATCGATCTAATAGGAACGGGACACGATGTATCACAAGGTGACGTTCCGTGGAAATCTGTCAAGCGGATATATCGCGTTACCGGTCCGACTCTGACCGTGTCCTCGTCGTTAAATTACAAGCAATTGCACCAGCCAGCGTATGCGCTTCGCTGATGAATAACGGCCTCGAGCCTTTTGTCGAGAATTGCCGCAGGGTGAAGACAGTCGACCGATTATCGATATACGCTCCAGTTGTCGCCAATGCAATAACAGTCGCGCCACAGATCGCACTTTTCTTATGGTTTTTTTTATTTCATTGTCTACGCAATTTTTAGTATATGCAGAATCAGAGCTACTTAAAATAATCGATAGTTTTGAGGGTTTTACACACACAACTTATTCATATCTATTATTTATCTCTTCAATTATTCGATTAAATTTAATTATTTTTTTTAAAAGGCTCTAATTTAATATATCTAATATTTTGAAATATTTAATTAAACTCTTATCGTTATATCTATTTTTAGTTGATTTAAATTTTGATAGTATGTTATTGGACAATGTAATTCAATTCATACTAGCGCGGGTTTAATAATGGTTAATTAACGAGCCCTTAGAGCTCTTGTGATGTAGAAGTTAATTATTCTAAGCATTTTCAGAAAATAAATACATTTATTCATCTAGTGAATTTATTTTCAACGTGTTTATGAAATTTGTTTGTCATTGTACAACAATTTCTGTGTGCGACACGAGACTTTTGCGTGTAAGAGAAGGTATCGTTCATCACGATAGTATCGATTTAATGTCAATGCATAAACCAGTAAATGTCGTATCAACATAAAAGTTATATCTGACTAAAATCGTTATAAATAGTATAACTAATATAATAATATTATAAATAATATATAATTTTATAAATAATATAAAAGTTATAAATTAAGGAAGAATTATATGAATATTTTACGTGATATAGATGTGTTCTTCCATCGTGATTATCTTAGGCTTTCGGAACAGGGACGTTGAGACACAGCCAAAAAGCTGTGCGAAAAAAAGGTGGAGCGCACGCGAAAAGGTACACGCGAATAAAGCGCGCACGACGAAGTACGCCATGCGAAGTCGCGTGACCAAAGCCTCGTCAGAAGTCTCGTTACGCAAGTTGTAACACTACAAACGTTATATAAACTCAGGAATGCCCGGCCAGCATTTGCATTGATGACGTGAATATAATGTATCACCGGGAGCTCGAATGCCGAGCTTTTCTTCGCAGCCACAATGGCCACTGACCACCTGTTGCCTTTCCATTTATATTTTAGACATCGTGAGAACGTCATCGCCTTACATATCCTCGCGAGCATCTCGAAAGAGAAGAAGTCCTTTTTTTGCAAAAGGACCGTGAATCACTTATTCGTCTTGTACGTTTTGTACTCCTTCACGTCTAGCGAGTATTATATAAGATACCATTTTGCTTCTCGCGGGATAGGTTCGATAATATTTTACATTATATATTTCTTCGAGAATTACAGTTACATAACGGTTACATCGAATTTTAATAGAATTATTCATATTGAAATACGTAGAAAAGTTTGGTGCGATTTCTAATTATGATTCGACAATTTTTATTAATCAAATTTACGTGAGAAGTTGATTTATATAATGAAACTATTTTTTTAACTATTTAACTGCTTTCTGCTTATCAAATAAAAGAGGTGCTATCGTGAAATATAGTCGTATAAAAATCTCCAATTATTCGTTTGCTTATAAAAACGAATAATCCAATTAAAACGATTTTTCTGTACGCTGGTCATAACACACGCTATAAATTATAGCTCGTTAGGGAGGTTGTTAAAATGTACATTGTAGTCCTCATAAAAATGTGTCCTACCGTAAAAATCTCGACGTTATAAGAGTGAGAAATCAACAATTTGCATTATCTGTTGCAGGGTGCGTCATCCAGCATAGTGGTAAAATTCGCAGACACTGATAAAGAGAGACAGATAAGACGCATGCAGCAAATGGCCGGGAACATGAGCATCCTTAACCCCTTCTTCAATCATTTCGGCGCTTACAGCGCTTACGCTCAGGTGGGTCGTGTTACCGTTAATGGCTCTCGCGTTACCGCATTACCGCCTTGTTGTCCTCGTTACCACGACTCACAATCTGCGATGGTTCGTCCCTCGTTACTCTCGGAAACGATCGGCCGAAACTCGATGCCGTCGCGTTAACGCCGGCATGCAAAGAGGTCCCTCCCAATCACCTTTTGCGGTTTAATTTTTCCCAGGCTTGCAATCAGTAAAAAGATAAATGTCAAATTTATAATATTGTACACTGAAAAATAAATTCTTGATAAACTTGTGAGAGATGCATTTAGTATACTTTCTCTCTTTTGAAGTATTTGATTATTATTATTTGAAGTATTTGATTATTAAGTATTTATATTATAATAATAATAACAAAACATTTTTTTATTATAATAATTATAAACATTTGTAATAATTATAAAAGAGCAAATTTTGTTTAGTTGAGCCAACTAAATTATGTAATACTTATTATACGTTTAGTTGAAACTATTTCACCAAGCTTGGTAACATTAACCAAGCCTGGATTTTTATAACCAAGCCTTTCTTTCAGTGTACATACATAGTATAATAGAAATATTCATTTAACAATGTTTTGGATACAGTATTCCTTTTTTTCGTTAAGTTAATATAAAATTTTTTCTCAACAAAAAAGATAATTCTGATTACGCGATGATGTGCTTTTTAAAAGTAATTTTGTTTGCTAAAATAGGTAATAATAAACGAAAAATATATATGTACCTCGAGGGAGAATGTTTTTTCTGACAATGATATTCTCTTTATATTATAGCAGCAAGCAGCGCTTATGGCCGCGACTGCACAGGGAACGTACATTAATCCAATGACTGCGTTGGCAGCTGGACAATTACCGCATACATTGAATGGCATGCCAAATCCCGTGGTCCCACCAACCTCTGGTAAGCCTACACACCCGGCTAAAAAAATTAAAATGCTGGATACCTCACGACATGCAAATATTCGCGAGAGAAGAACTCTTTTATCGTATCGAAAATATTTTTATATTCTTCAAGAATAAAATCAAATTAAACTATTTTTATGGAAACTTTTGTAACTTACAATTAGGAATATCCATATGCGTAACGTTCTTGCTATAATACGTTCTGCATCCTTTTCTCGCGAATATATTCTATATTACATATATATCTTTCTATTATATATAACATTCTTTTTATACATATTTTTATATATTTTTTTCTACATATTTTATATATGTAAACTTTACAATATTCTCGTTTAATCAGAAAATGTTTATTCGGCCGTTAAGTTAACACAAAATATTGAGCTATAATGAAAATATAATGTATATACTTTGCTAATATTGATAAAGAACATCCGTTACACGATATTTTAATGACAATTTAGGAAGATTACGTGGAAAACATTTTTCCAATTTAGGTTAATTAATTCCAAGTTAATCAACTAACAGCACTAATACGATAAAACGTGCGTTTTACTGAAAAGGAAAGAAGCACTCGAGGGCACACGAATTATCCGCCATCAATTCGATAGCCATCCGATTTTAGTGATATAAAACATCTCTCGTCCGGTCGCTCTTTCTCCCTGGTCTGCTTCTCTATAGTTTCCCTGGATTCTCGCGATAGACGAGGCGTGCAGTCGGTTGCCTTATAACGGACTCGTAAATCAATACAACATTTTCATCGAACGTGACTCAAGCGAGAGATATTGCTGGTACCGCGAAACTTTATCGAAAGCTCGTTGTGGGGGAAGAAGGAAGCCAAAGAAACGCCTCTTCCTTGCCATTCTTTGCTCACACTTTCCTTTTTCCTTTTCCTTCTCTCACTCGGCATGGCGATACAAGAAACAGCGGAGAGGTCGAAGTGCTGTAGAGAAGTAAAGTAAGCGCGGAAATCGGCTCCGTTATACGTCGAGTCTCGTCGAGCGGAAGGTAATACCGTTTGATAGGGAAATAATATTTTATTTCTTCGCCGAACCTCCCCCGGCTCCACCGCGTCTGTCCGCTTTACTCCGCGCTGAAGATTACCGAAGCAGCGAGCTTTTATTTTCGACGAAACGACGGCGTAACCGCAAACTGTGTGTATACAGGGTGACATTGGCAGGTAGATCTGCGTGCTCGGAAATCGTTCTGTAGCTGTAATTCTAGCAATAATCGCGTGCATTTCAAAGCGTTAGACGGAATAGAAGTCAAATTCCTCAATAATATGGAACTCAAAAAAATTACTTCAGTTAAAAATAAATACTTCAGTAAACTGTTTATAGGGATCGACTTGAGATGTACTTTCGTTATAGCTTTATGGAATTCATATCATGCGAAGTTTAATGAAGAAGCCTTGGCGCGCGCGATGTAATATTTTACAGCATCGTCAAACGATGCTCTCGCGTAAGTCTCACCCTGTGTAGAAACCCCTTGACCTGCCCAACCGAATCGACAATGCCGGAGCGTATATTGTGCAGTCACGGGAGTTTAAGTTTACGACGCATCGTCATACCCAATGCACGTAACCGACTACGAGCGACGATGTGAGCGCATGCAACGTAATCCGGGTGTTATCGAGGCATCGAGATTCTTCTCCCGATCTTCCATCTCTCGCAGTCATAAGACTTGATTCGAAAATATTAAAGTGCCGATGCTTACTTCTTGTTATCTGATAGCCAATTGTGATGTCTTTTTAGAAGACTTCTGAACTCATCTTCGCATCAAACGGGAAATCGTTAAGAATCATGCTTGTAATTTCAAAAAGCTGCGCTCGATTAAATCATAAACGTGCCGATATTATCGTTATCGTGTGCCCTTGACTGCGTATTTCCCGTAGTCACGTGCTAACTCGATAGAAATAACAGATGTTGCCCAAACATAATTATGTCTCATTACCTACCTGCGCCGAGTCATATTGACGTGACACCAAACGTTGGTCACCGGCGCGATCAATGCGTTATTAGCGCAAAGCTTTGATCGCTGATCCGAATCGCATCGTTGACACAGACAGGAGGCAAACTATTATCGATAAACACGACCTTTTCGCATAAACTAAAATCGTAATTCAAGAACAGTAGTATTGTATCGCAAGTGTCGCACGTCACGCGAAAGTTGCGCGAAGCGTAACAAAGAGAAAGAAAAATTAAACGTAGCTCTTTGACCAAATGGATAGCTCTACGATATTCACTCGGTGCAAGGTTTTGGTCTAAATCGAATCGACAATCCGACGATTTATCATAGTTCGGAAGGTTATATTCTTATTGTAATTAAATTGTAATATAAAAGAGTTTTCTTTTTATTCAATTGCGCACCGTTTACTGCGCCAACTCCCAACGCCCCGTTTTCTCACCATTTTTGAGTTTTAATTATCGGGAGTTCTTAGTATTACTATTTTTTGCTTTTTATTATAGTTCGTTTGATCCTTCAAATGTTGAATTCCCGTCGACTAACTAGTTATGTTATATCTATCGTCGAGATAAAGTGAAAAAAAGGAAAGAGGAGGAAGTTAGAGATTGCCCGATCAGATGCTTCACGCATAAAGGACAATCATGGTTGGTGTTGAAAGTGCAGATGGTAACCGGTGTGTACTGATCAGGTTTGCTCGTAGGTACCGGCACAGGGCAACCGGTTAACGGGGCACTACCGTCGTTACCGTCGCCAACGATGCCCAATTTTAACATGGCCGCTCAAACGCCGAACGGCCAGCCAGCAGGCTCGGATCCAGGTGTCTACACCAACGGAATACCGCAGACTTATGCGGGACGTGAGTATCAACTCAGGCGCAGCGTGCCGCCCCTGCGCAATACCCGGCCAATCGGCGGCGGACTTTATTATTCCACGGGGATGTAAATAACTTCGCGCAGGCCAAGTACCATGCCAAGTACGCCGGGCGGTACTCGCGCGTCATACTTTCCCGTACTTCGGTAAGGAAGCGCGCCGTTACATTCGTTGGCGTTTATTTGCGAGAGGAGCTGGAATTAACGACGACATGAGGTCCATACGCGGAAGACCTAGCACCAATGTGGGGCTTCGCAGGCTCTTGCTAAGCGCGAGATTTATATTTACGCAAGAGTAACTCATCTCTAACAATAAACAATTGAACTTGTAACAAATAAATGAGTAAGTGTTAATGAGTAAAAGTTTATTGAGATATTTTCTCTTTATATCTTTATATACATTTTCGATTATTCTCGGACTGAGAACCTCGGCCTTTACGTCCGACATGAAAATTAACGATATAGATGTAATCGTCTGGATATTGATCAAGTTAAACAACGTTGATAAATTTTTAAAACGTCATTTAAATCGGAACTTTGCATACCACGAGAGCAATGAATTTTATAATATGACAACGTATAATCATTCTTATAGTCGATCCTTCATTAATCTTCGTCCTTTATCACCATTCGGGTTAGTCATTACAAATCGGCTATATAGACGGTGGGAATATCGAGCGGTTATCGATTGGCCTACTGGGTATTGCGACAGGGGCCTCTAGAATAGGCCCTCTCCCCGATAAGAGCTGAGCTTACTGAAGTGTAGATGCCCTCCATCTGTCCATTCCAGCGCAGGGGTTGGCCAACGGGGAGGCGGCACTTCAGCATGCCGCCGCGTATCCTGGAATGCAGGCTTATGCTGGAGTGGCCGGTAAGTGTTTCCCCAGCTTCAATTTTTATCTCTACGGCTTGTCAAGGTGCTGTCTACCCTGTCCGTGTCTTCCGTGCAATGACTGTAGCGCGTTTTGTCCATCCAAGCTCCACCCAAGCAGACTCACGCGGGTATTATCGACGTGAAAGTAGACGCAACATGAGACGAATACATTCGTCTCCGTAAAGTTTTATTCTGAATCGGACAAATAATTTCGCGTAAACGGTGATTGCAGTTGTTATGTATTTAACATAATTTAATATTGATCGTTATGAATTACTGCACGAACGGAATTATATACAGATTACAAATTCTTTCTCCATAAATTTGAAATTAATTCACGGACGTGTATTTTAGCGTGTTGTTTCATAGTTTCGTATTATCGCAATGTTTCGCATTATCGCGGCGTTCGTGGCATCAGTTTTAACGCGCGCTAGATAACACTTTGCGTATACTCATCTCGCCCGGATGTTGCCTATCGCGATCTTGAGCGGGTCGAAAAACGCGCCGTGTGGCCGTGAGATGGGTCGGAGATCGTCTGTATGTAAAGGGAAAAATGCATCAGAGAACGTCCAACGTTTACGTGCTTTTATCCGTCGGGCGCCGTCGGAGCACTTACCTGCGAAAAAATTCGATTTCGCTGATCGCGTTGCTGGTTGTTTGCATGCAACTATGGCCGCATGCGTATACACACCGTACGTGTACACGTCATATATGATCGTGTACGCGTCAACGTTTCGTTCTATAATGCTTCTGCTGTGGTGCTACGATGTACTTCGATGTCCTTCTACTTCGTGTACATATTATATTGTAGTTTTACACGTTTACACGTTTCCTCCTGTGCATGCTCTCTCTCACCAACACCAACGGCGAATTATTCGCCATCGACCGTCGACGGTTGCAGCGTCAAAGTGCAGCGCATCGGCGCAAATTATGATCCAATAAAGCCCGGCAAAATGGATGATCTCGTTTCACGGATAATCAGCGTCTCGATGGACCTATACTTCTATTACATTCCAATCACTCTCGGCAACGAGAGGGCGTTTAACAAATTCCGCGTTCACGCCGCTCGATCGGGGTTAGTACCGTTGTCCGCTATCTGATGCGGAAGTACAACCGAGAGTAGCGCGGGAAGAAAGGGATGTCACTTATTCCCCCGTCCGTGTCACTGATCAATTCCCCCTTCGTGCCTCTCAACGTGCCTCCACCGTATCGGCGGAAACTCAACAAATTCGAGTCATAACAAACGTATGGCTCGCGCATGCGAGCGCGCGAGCACCCGCTTCGTATTTACCGACGACTCAAAAGCGGTATATTTTTTTCTATGTATTTTCGGCCAGTGTACACATACGCCATCGAGATCAGCGAGTGGAAAAAAAGCAATCCCGGAATAACGGCGTACCTCTATCTGAGCGTGACGCGGCCCCGACGTATGATGGCGTATTTATTTCATACGCCAAACGTTGATCCATCGCGCACCGGGGGGCCTCGGGTAACGTCAATCGGAATATATTAAAGCGATGTTTGCACGGAAATAATTAATTCCGGGGCGAAAATTCGCCTCTGCCGATCTGAGAGCGTAACTCGCGCGCACGCTCCGCCTATCCGTCACAAACAGGTATCAATCACGAGCATTTTAAATATTTATCAAGCTATAATTAATAACGACGTACTTGCTTTCTGCCTCGTCGCGTGTGAGCGATATAATGCTGGGCTCGCGCGTTTATAGCGAGATCCAAATTTACAGACTAACCAATTGTCATCAAACGTACAGAGATCGCATTGCGAATTAAAATGTAACGGGCACTTCTGTTTAATGTGAAATATTTCGCATTTCGATTCTCGTTGATCAGAAGTGATATTGATACCTATTCTACGGCCGTTTTTTTGCTCCAATTTCGTAAAATATTATATTACGGCACAAGTTTTATCAAACTTTTAAATAAAATTTTGTTATCTTAGAATCTCGTTATATCGAACGATCGTTAATGTATTGACGCGTCAACATTAATATGAGATGTTATAAAATTTCGTCGTAACAAAGAGCTCGTTATAATGAGATCTCCCGTCGATTTGTAATATGATATTAAGCAAACGCAATTACGATAATGTCTTTCCAATTTCAAAACCTTATTCCGTGCGAATCGTATGTCCTCTCTGTGAAATCTTCCGTTTTAACGTTGTTTGTTTCGAGGCGTTCCTTTCTCGATTGCTTAAATATTTAATTTCACAAATTGCAACGGGATATTCTGTACGGTTGTGCATAGACGACTTTTGCTACATCATTGCGCTAAGAAGGCGTTTCGTATCCCATTTTAATGAGGCACGTCGTTGCAAGAATCGGCTTTGAAGAGATATCTGGTGTCGGCTAATGACGCACCGGATGCAACGCTGCATTTTCGCAGGCTGCGACGGTTTCGCGTACAAAAGTATCGTGTTGAAAGTCGCGCGGTACGGTGAGAACGTTGAGAGACGAATACCCTTGTCGGCAGAAACGCTGTGATGAATGCCGCTCGAAATCGCCTGTGCGAGACGAGCTTTCGTATCAGCGAGTCGCTTCTCGCTAGCTTTTACACCGACAGGGCAAACAGGCCACTCGGCTAGAAGTGCGATTTCCATATTTTGCGTTAACGATGAGATTATGCGGGTTCTGCCAGAAATAACAGTTCTGCGGAGAAAATTTTGCTGGAGATCAGCTTTCGTTATATTCATTTCTTATATATTTCGAACATTTATCTTGGTAATCAAGCCTAGAATTAATATTTCTGGATAAATAAAATTTATTTGAATTGAATAAGCATTATCTAAATTAAAGTTCAAAGAACTCAACTCTCGAGAGGCTTGCCATTCTAAAGCGATCACAGAACCTATCGTTAATATTGAGACCGGAATAATACGCATAATTCAAATTGCATCTCGTGGTCCACAGAATGACGCAGAAATATGTGTCATCGCATTCCCTACGTTTAATATCCTCTTAATGTTGAAGCTTTGACCTTTCCCCCTTCTCGCGACGAACCTTCGACAAATCGCAAGAATAAATGGTCGCGTCCGATTTACGTGTCCCGACGTTTCTGAAACGTACGGTCATAAATTACGCCGTTGTAATCTGTCTAGCGATGGGCAACGCAATTTCTGTTGAATCTGTTGACGTTTATTGGACTGTTCGGCTTTTATTACTGTCATCGTCCATTATGTATGCGCTATCGCAGCATTGAATTACGACGCCTATATTCGTTCGGCGGTTGCCGCCGGTTTCGAGCTGTCGCTGCCTCTTATTGTCGACGGTCGACAGCGGATCGCAGTACTAGGAAAAGGATGAAAAAAAAAGAATTTATGTGGGGGATAGGCAGTGGCACGCACAGATCTAGATGTGGACAGATCATGATGTACTTGTTATTTGTTATTGTCGCAGCTTACCCCACCGTCTACAGCCAGTTTCCTCAGGCTATTCCTCAGCCGATGACCGCGGTGGCACCCACGCAGAGGGAAGGTAAGTACAACACGCTCATCAACGTCTAACTGTTGACTGTAAACACGAACGTCTGTAGACCTGAGATTGTAGACCCACGTCCCGTACACACGTCCAGACACGAATTATCCATCGTTGGCGCCCAACGAGGTGCAAAGACGGAGTTTCAACTTCTCCCGACGCCGCTGCCACCGCAGCAGACCGTACCGCGTAATCGCGCAGCAAAATGAAGCGACATGGTGTCGCGAGGCTCGATTATGCGAGAAAAAGTGACGAGCGGGAGATCCTGAGCAAATCGATATTACTCGGCGATTACTCAAAAATGCTGAAATTGCGTACCATTCTTTACTTTTGTCATTTCGAACATCGCGAATATTTGGCAGGCTTCCTTTTCATCGAAAGGAAGCTTCGATGCTTCAGTCGTTGCTTCAAAGACGAATTGTTCCAATTCGATGGTTTCAGTCATTTCAGTCTCCATAGTCGCACGAAGTTGCATGAAAATGCGATTAATTGAAAACCACCGGTCCGGATAAAAGAACGCGATCGGTGAAAGAGACAGCAAAGTCTCGCCTATCAAATATATCGGTGCAGACTAGTCACTTACTATGCCATCTTTTGCGGAAAGGTACAGAAGGAGAGCCGAAGACAGGGAAAAAGTCGACCAGGCAAGTCCGGGGTTAGAAGAGGGTTGAGCGAGCCAACGCCTAATTGCAATTAACAACTCGCCATTATTAGAATATACGACGCCTCGCAATGAGATAATGCAAATAAAACGAAAGTTTTAATTACTTTGCCGCTACGCCCGCCGGCGATCCGTTGTTACATCGCAGGATAATGGAAAGTTTACCGCGACAGCGCTACCCCGCCTCCGTTTTATCCGGCCTCAACCCTCTGCTCCGACCGCTATGTCCGCCCCCTCTCGCTCGTCTCACCCGCTCCCATTTTCATTCCGCCTGATCTTTTCGTCTCGTCGATGTGTTCTGACGTTTTCCCATGCGTCGCGATTAAATCGTAAGCAGAGTACACGAGAAGAATAAGAGAAATCTCTAATCGAATTTATTTTCCGTACGTGTGATAACGAATACTTCGCGTATTTATCAACGTGTTTCCCTCACCCCTTCTCTTGGATAAAGAAAATTATTAATAACTTTATTTTTTCCGGATAGATATAAACTTTATGCGATGAAATCATTTAAAACATTAATCGTAAGCGATTCGCTTTTTGTCTAATAATTTAAAAGATCAATTCTCTTAAGTTACCGTCACACAAAGGATTATATTATATTGTACAGTTGTATACATCTGACATTTATATTTTACGGTCATTTTTACATGAATATGAACAATCTACATGGTTAAAATGACAAATATCTCATACCTGTTCTCATTTTTCTCTGTATGTAAGTGTAAAATACACTGTCAAGAACACAAATAGTTCCTGAAGTTTAAAAAAAAAAGAGAGCAACGTTTATCATATTGCTGACTTCCTGGAAACTTTTGTGTTAGATACAAGTTTTGTAAAAATAAAGAATAAACGTGTGTGTGCAGACACTTTATCTTTTGGAGAAACTTATGTTAGATGTCAAAGTCGTTAGGCGTGCCGCAATATCGGACGGAACCCAGGGGAGCTGAAGGGGAATCGACGTTATTGTCATCATTGCATGACAGTGGTATCGATCTATTATTGACTGTCGCTTCGCGAGTTTACCCTTGCTCCGTGTTACTTTAAGCTCCTTGATCGTTGTTCTGGGTGTTCTACGTCTTACACGATGTTTTTCGGTGTTCGTATATACATTTCTTCTCTCTGACCATGACTGTGTCATAATATTTTTAACGTTGTGCGGATAGCTCTCCTCTTCCTTCCTTTATCTCTTTTTTTTCTTTACGTCAGCGTATCTCGGATGTTCGTCGTTAATTCGGTGTTTCGCCGTTGCACTCGATGTCAGTGGCTGTTCTCGGTGTTGCGCTGTCGACCAATGTTGGTTGTTGCTTCGCTACGAGACGGTGATACGTGCATTACGAGATTTTGTGGTCTGTAATAGAAATCGACACGAATCCGTTTCGCGATCGGCAACACCGTCACTTGCGAAAATGAAGATATTACAGTTCAGTCACATAAACGAAATAATAATTCGAATTTTGCATAAAGAACTCAAATTCATGTAACGTTAAATACAAGTAATATCTAGAGTGCTAAAAAAATGATTCTTCTGCATAAATTTCACGTAGGTATTTAAAAAAAAATGCGAAGTTTTCTAATATTTCTTTTAGTTATTTTAAAATTTTATAATTGTCAAATTTGGCAGATATCTGATTATGTAAAAGAGTGGAAGAATCGAGAATTTAGGCGTCTTGATGTTTCACGTAGCGTTTTACCATTACTTTTCGACGGAAGTAGACATAGAAGTAGACAAGGTAGTAGTTCTCATTAAATTCGCGTGCACGTACCGCGTGTGTGCCAATTAGAGAGGCGAAAACCAATTTCAGGATCAACGATCGCGCGCGCGGCACGACGACGGGCTTTAATTTATGGCTCGTTCTTCGTGATTTCGTCGTCCACCGCAATTCCCCTCCGTGCTCTCCCTAGTCGGAACCGGAAACCCGTCGACACTCGTGCTAATTTGGGTTTCGCGTGACAGCCACGATCGAGTTATTACCAGGACGAAGTCGTTTCGCGTAAGAGAGGGAGAGTTTGTCACTCTTTACGTAAACCGCAGGACAGGTTTGTGATTTCTCGAGGCACTAAGTACCCAACAACATTAATTCATAATTGACGGAAAAGTTTGTATTAAATCGGCGATTTTCTCTCTCTTGCGGAATATCACTCTTTTGTATCAAATTGAAGTACGAAGAAATTCAGTACGAAGAATTTTCCAATTTACTAACGAATTATTTTGCAAATTTTGATATGACTTACACGACATCTATCAGAAAAGTATATAGAGTAATGCTCGAGGATAGGAAAGTTTTATCCTTTTGGATCTCTCAGAATCAAGTTTTGTGACTTAAAATGAACTTTTGCAAACGCTGATCGTAGTGCGCTATTTTCGACAACTGCAATTAAAGTTTTACCCACGGACAATCGATGAAATCACCTCCGAATCGGATGAAAATATCCTCGTAAAACCGCCGTAAAATTTTGTCTACGTCGCATTAATTCTTGAACTTTGCCGGAATTCGCGATGATAATGTTATCGACCAGCAAATATGTTCAACGAGTCATGCGGTGTTATCGTCGAGCAGCGACATACCGGAAGTCGTAATCGGGCTGAAAATGGAACAATTATGTTCTGTGATGATTCGACCAGCATATTCCGTCGGGTTCCCGGAGGAATCTTTCCGCAAAAGATCTTTCGAGTGGAGGCGAACAGGTCGCGATGAGTAGCACCCTAAAAGTTGAGTGGCAGCCATCTCATTACTTAAATGCGTCTGTTAGTCGGGAGAAGCTCTGGCCAAGAGAGCAGAAGTTTCCACGGTCATAATCGCCGCTAATTGACGTCGGAGTTATAAAGTTCAGTGAAATTAGCTAAATCCTTATTTGGACTGCCGTTGTTCGGGTAGTCTTCCCTCTCTTCACTTCTACCCTCGGGATTTTCTTCTCCGACCTAAATTAAACCTCGATGTCTTTGGCATTTTAACACCGGAAGTCGAAAAAGAGACCTACTTAAGCGGTCGTAGGGTAGCACGATAGGACAATCAGTTATGCAAAAATCAAATTACGAACAAGGTATAGAAGTGCGGAATGTGAAATTAAAAATGTAACTGTAGAACCTGAATCGTGACACATGATCTTCCAGGATAATTATATTACATTCATATATCATTAAAATTTATTTAACCTCATTAACCTCACATTTATAATCATTATAATATAATATGGACCAAAAGAGGTGTGTAAGAGAGTTTTCGCGCAGGGTGACGGCAAATTTGTATCATTCAGAATGCTCATAGAAAGTATAAAGCGACGGATTATCGTGTCTGGCGAAAATACGGGAGTATCGCACCATCGTAATCAGTATCATCACTATCATCGTCACCACCCATATCCATTCACTCATTTCAGCATCCATCACCTCATCCGTCATTGTGTTGTAAATCCCAGTGTTGTGTGTGTATATTTGAAAGTATAAATACTCAACGTTATTTGAATCGGGATTTCAATAGTCACGAGCGAAACAATGCTCATGATTTTTTCTAATCTTTTGCTCTCAACATTCGGACATTTTCATACCATTTTTCGTCATTCACTCGCAGTCTCAGTATTTAACTTCTCGCTTGATTCATGCTCACGTCATTTCGCATCATTTGCGCGAGACAAAATCATATTGTATGTCATCATCATTTTGCACTCGGGCGGACGAGAGAAATCGGTATTGTCGTCAAGAGTCGGCAGATTCATCTTCATTCACCAAAGAAAAAGAAAGACGACTCCAGACGAGAAAAAAGCAATCAGAAAGAAAAGCAGTGCCCGCTGGCGACCACGCTAACGGGTTGAAGCTCTCGTATCGCGCAGAATCATTTATATTTGCGAAGAACAGAACTCATCCAGAACTAACATTCTAACTTGAGTATTATACTTCAAGTTTAGATGTTTAGATGTGCTCTGATTTATATGGTAGGATGCTCTATCTCAGGACCCGAGGGCTGCAACCTGTTCATCTACCACCTGCCCCAGGAGTTCGGTGACGGCGAGCTCATGCAGATGTTCCTCCCGTTTGGCAACGTCATCTCCTCCAAAGTCTTCATCGACCGGGCGACCAACCAGAGTAAATGCTTTGGTAAGTGCGACGGTAACTGCGGACGAATTTCAGAGCGACAACGAAAGATGCGTCCCACCTGATGTAAGATCGATCCTTAACAGCCACTACGCAAGGTAGGATGACGAACATCAACATTTCGGTGCTAAACAACGGCGTGGAAGCGGATATAAGATCATTCGAAATTTTAATATCTTTCGTTTTTTATGTTGTACAATTATACGATTTTATTTACGCTGAAAGCCACAGCAAAAAATAATATCAAAAGACCTGTGTATGTATACATATCATTCTCACAAAAATAATTTAATATATTTCTACTTTGAATCATATGACTGGACGGAAAAATATAATCACGTACATGGATATGTCTGTGATTATTATTATGACTTTCGATCAGTCACATGCTACAGTGCTCTAAATGACTCTACACATTTCCAATCAGAGAGTGGTGGATTAATCATGGAAATTTAATTCGTCTCGTTCGTATTAGCGGACGGATCGGGTAGACTGAATATGAATGCCGTTTCAATGGAACCGGAATCAAACTGCGCAGTTCTTTTTTAGAGACTATGCAGAGAGGACCGAAACAAAGAATGCGTATAAAAGCCGCTGGCGTTCCTTTGATTAATCGTATCCGAGAGTATGAGGATACAGATAATTGGACGATTCCATTCGCGTTCGTTCGGTCCTTGGTCTATCTTCGCATTCGTCCACGTGCGATTCATACATTTCCGTCCGTGTATTTTGTCTCCTGTTTCAGAGACTCGTCATTCCCCAAAAAAAGAGAAGGCAGCCTCTCAACGACGCGTCATAATTATGCCCGCAGCGGGAAAAAATATGCGGAAGTTTGTATCCCTTTGAAGGCATTTTTCTCGCCGCGATCAATTTAGCGAAAGGACTCTTTGATGCAACAGTTTCTGCCGAGAATTCGCGCTATATAATTATAATCACTGCGATATTGGGGAACATTTTTCTTCTACATGAGTTTTTTGAAATGTATCGTGCGATGCAAAAATCCAACATAGCTTAGCCCTTCTTCAACAACAAACTCTTTCCGTGGGACGAAAAGCTGAAATAATCAAGGTGCCCTTAGGCCCTAAAATAAAAGTAATTTGCGGAGCAGGGAACCGTGGATGGGCGAAAGACGAAGGGACTTGGTCAGACGGTTTAGACCGCCATGATGTCGAAACTAAAATGGGATCGACGCTAATGGTCAAAATTAGTTTAAACCGAGAAAGTCATGACGATCTTCAGGGAACGTTCCCTCTGAGAGTCTTCGTTATCTTGTACTGCCTTTCCGGTGTAACTTGGATAACATCCAGCCCACGAACGAAAACTTTTTATTCTTCATGAAAGATCTAGTTCGTCCAGATTGCTATTTAATTCTCAAATAGTCAATACTGCCCTCAAAATGTAGCAGCTATTTAAAAACGCTAAAACTATGTTCTTCCTTATTATAAATCTTTATTATATATTTCTTATGTAATTATGGATGTTATGAGAAAACTGAATTGCCATTTTGTTATTGAATTATATTGTACTGCATTTATTAATAATTAATGCCTCCGTCGTACAAATATTCGGCATGATTTCTTGCGATTATATGCATCAATAAATGAAGATTATACTTTTACATGATATCGAAAGAAGATTTTCATGAGGGACGGAAAATCTATTACACACTGCAGGATTCAACGTTCGGTATTTTCAGGTTTCGTGTCGTTCGATAATCCAGCGAGCGCGCAAACAGCGATCCAAGCGATGAACGGCTTCCAAATAGGGATGAAACGATTAAAAGTCCAATTGAAGAGGCCCAAGGACGCCAGCCGGCCATACTAACCCACGTCCTAGCCTAGAAAATCTGGACGAGTCGCGCCCTATGTCGTAACTTACAGAGTAAGTTTTTCCTCGTGAAAAAACGACGTACACATTTTTTTGTTTGTGCAAGGTGTTAGATATTTTTCTTTTAGTTGCGATAAAATTATTAATTTTAAAATAGCAATATCGACGCAATTTCTATTTATAACTCTTTAAGTAGTATAGCACTATTAATTTATAAACATGGCAAATAACTCTATTATGCATTCAAATCCCAGAAATTACACAGTATCGTCGTTCTGAATTGCAGATGTCGTCCGAGAACGTGAACTCGATGGACGCTCGACGATCAGGAGTGACGAGTTGAATCACCGTTACAACGCTCTCCGCCGTAACAACACACACACACACGCACACACATACACACACACACTTAGTATACTAGCTAGTTAATTCATTAGAGGTAAAAATTTAGAGGTCAGTAGGACAGCAACGGTTTCAACGTCGTTGAAGTTCATGCGGCGGCGGCGGCGGCGACGGCGAAGAGGCTGAAGCGAAAGCGATGAAGGATGTTCTGCGCTGAACCCAGTCCGAGAAGAAGAGTCGAAGAGAGAAGAGGACGAGGCACGCTGTGACGACGTTTCCCAGATGTTCGGATAACCGAAATCCATCGATAGGCAGCATCGGCTTTCCCCTGTCTCCTTTTCGTCCACTCCCACTACAAATCTGCATATTTCTTTCTGTCCTCCGCGAGTCTAGCCTCTGGTCCCTACTGCCAGGTGAGAGATTACGTTCGAGCTCGAGGACGAGGGCGCGAATGGACACGAGCGTGCAGCGGAACCTGTCGCGAACATTTCGAGGATCCGATCATCCCGAAGAGATCTGCCGGAAGCACTGGAAGTATTAAAATCGATCACGTCGTCCGGACATACACGGCGACGACACCGTTATAGTTACACGCGCGAGTCACGACATCGCGCCGCGACGATCGTCCAGCATCAAACCGACAATAGCTATCGCGAAATATCCCGTCGATAAAACGCCCCTAGGAGTCTCGTCGTGTTCGTTGCAAGTCCGACGACGCACAGCGCGGAAAAGGTGCCATGATAGAGGAAAATTTGCCGAACCCGTGCTGATTGATCCTCGACGAGGGCCCTCGACGAGGCCGGATCGTCGTGTCCGTCGGCCGGACAGAACAGCTTGACGATCACCGTAGTACGAGAGGCTGACGAACCTTTTGTACCGCACGCAGCGAACGAATATAATCGTCGCGACGAAGACCCCGCGCGCGTGTCACCCTCGACGACGACGACGACGACGGGACGGATAATAATCCCCGCGCGACTGACGAAAGTAGGATAAAACGCAGGCTCGTCCCGAAGACGCGGACGAGGTCCGATATCTCTCTCCCAAAAAGACAAATGTCAATCATACGCTATACAGGGTGCTCGTCTGACGAAACGCGTCTGAAAACTTTGAAAAAAAGAAAAAGACAAAAAATACAAAAAAAAGAGAAAAACAGAGGATCAAGCGGTGAACATGGGCTCAGCGCCGGTCCGACATCCCAGCCGGATATCGGGTTCTCCTTAACGTTTAAGGTTTAAACACGTACGACGCGCTGTAGATTTTATATACTGCAGATAGAGGAGTGAGAGAGCGAAAGAGAGAAAGGAAGTGTGTGCGTGAAGAGGAGTTTGCGCGCGTCGTGCTGCGCGTCGAGGAGGAAGCGAGAAAGTCTTGCCCTGCTCGCGCGCGTTCGCACGGTGCTCGTCCTCCGCGACTAATAGTTCTTATTACTACTATGATTATGGTGATTATCATTGTAATTATCGCTAAGTAAGTGACGCGCGAGTTTCCGGCCGAAAGTATAATCTACTCCGTTGTGGTTCCTGCGTGAACATCGAGAGAGGAATCGCGTGTGAGGGCGCGGTTGCCCCGCCCGTCCCGCCATCGATCCCGCGGATCGGTCCGATTTACGGATCGACGATCGACTTTGCCTGATCGGTTAAGCATCGCCCGAGAAATGTCAGCCAGGCTGTGATTGTCCAGATGATGACGATGTCGCCAATGATATAGTCCTCTTTAAGTTTTAGTTAGTAATGACGCTATCTTTTTCTGTTGTTGTTGAAATAGGAAGCGAGAAATAAGGAGAAGCGAAGAAAACCAAAGAAAATGATATAAGAATAGTAACAGTATATAAAATGCAATATCTATCCTAGAATCGCTTATTCGTCTTTCTTTAGGCTGCGATACAGAAAGGGGAACAAACAGCTAGGGAGTAATGTTTTTTTTACGTTTTTTACGTTGTTTTTAAGTATAAAAAATTGAGTTTAGGGGTAGATTATGGGGGCTGATTATCGTGCAATGATTTAATTGACTACATGCTTTATTCGATGCTGGCCGGGACTCAAAATATGATGGCAGATTTCAGTGTATCTTTTCGAGAGAAGAGGACCGCGTGCTGCCGGATGCAAGTTCGGTATGCCCAATCGATCAATCATGTGTGTTCATGCGGAATTCCTGTGACTGAAATAGACAAAACATTGAACATTTCGCGTGCGATGCCCGGTCGGATACGCAGAGTGTCTCGAGCGAGTTTGCGAAAGAAAGCCAAAGAACAGAGGGAAGGAGGGGCGAGGGAGGAGAAGATGAGAGGAATAGGGGATGACACAGACCGAATATATAAAATACGCATAGGGTAGGCGATACGGTAGGCGAGCGATGGAACGGAGAGGAAAACTCTGATCTAGCGAAAATAATCATCCAAAGTACCAACACAATATATATATATATATATATATATACACATATATATATGTGTATATATGTATGTATATATATATGATAAATATTAAATATTATATATATATTTATATAGTATATATACATATATATAATATTATATATATGCGTACGCATACACACACATTTACATACGTGACGTGTGTACATGCGTATATATGTCTCGATCGAAAGTCACAGACTTAGTAAATTATTCTAGTTTTAGCTAAATCAACGTCTAATAAATTATTACGCGGAGACACACGGGGAGGGGAACGGGGAGAGGACGAATTTAGTGAGACGAGAAATTGCTTGGTCCGGCGCGCTGCCACGGCTACTTTACGTTTATATATTGCATTATACATACACATACACACACATACACGTATACATATAGCTATATATACATATTGTACCTACGTTTTTGGACGAGCAAAAATCTTCTCGTTTTACAATCCGCTCCGTAAATTTGTTGCTCGTCCGAATATGCAACGCGCACGGTACGCATGTTCACGCGACGCACGTGCGCAATTAACGGGCACCGGTGTACGCGGCTCACGCACGTGCGCATGTGTAATCGTGCGTGCACACGTGTGTATGTACGAGGCTAATTATACGACGAAGGGAGAAGCGCTTGGAAGAAGGACTTGCTAGTTACGAATTGACGATATAATATTAATATACATATATATATATACATATATATATATATATATATATATATATATATAATGATAAACCAAATAATGATAAAATGACAAAGATGAAGGAATAATAACGATAACGATTATTTATGGTACATATACATAACTTATACAATACGGTAACGTAAACATACGTATATATTCTTGTCATTTTTAGAAGGTTAAATTTATATAATATATACATATATATATATATATATATACACATAAATATATATATATATATATGTGAAAAAGGGGGAAGCTATTAACGACGTCGGGCGTAGTTGACTTAACAACAGGAGACTCGCGGATATTTATAGGATGCGCGAAAGTTCATCGTGATATTATCGGCAAGATCGTAGATAAATCTTTGCCGCACCGTACACTTGGAACTCGTGCACGGTTGCGAAGTGAAAATGAGCAGTCACAGTCTCGTTAATCGTTCACACATACACAAATCTGTCTCCTTTAAAGTTTTTGATAGAGGAAAGATGGAATAAAACAATACAAAATATAATAGGAGATAGTATGAAGGATTTCGCTTCAATATATATAATTATAAAGTACGTCTTTTTTATTGTAAAATAATTTTTTACATAAAACACTTGGTTTTTCGTAGACTGACGTTACTACCACAATAATATATTATCGAATTTCACAGCGTTTAAATTTACCTCAATAACAAAAATTGTGCCGAGACGGCACGTCTCAGAGATCTCAATTTAGATTCGGAAAACGTGATATAAATGCGGTAAAGCGCACAGTGTCTTTCTAACAATCGCGCGGTACCGTTTTGTTCTTTTCGCGATTTTGGCTGTTCCAATCCGAATTAACGGGGATCGCCGTAGAAACCACATATGTGCACACACGGAGGCGTCCATGAATCCTTCAATGTGTACAAGCGTGCGTGTAAACATAATTAGAAAGCGCGATCAGCCTGTCCGTGCCGGTCCGTGCCAAACTGTGCACTCTCGTAGGGTGAGATTATCGTCTCCGCGAGCGGACATTTCGCTTCTCACGGATGATCGTCGGGGCTGTGTGGTACACGTGCACGGGATTTGTGTGACGTACGTGCGCGAAATACGGCTACGAGATGAATGGATCGGATCGGATCGGAATGGATTAGACGCTCGTCTACGATTCTCCTTGTCCGTGGATAGATACGACGGTCCGATCGCGTAGATTGAGTCGGAGGGTTTCCATCCCTCCGGGTGATTCTCCATCGAGACCGTAATCACACGAGAGTAGAGCATGCTCGTCCTCAAACAGCGAACTTGCCACGTTTTCTTTCAACTGGATCGCGTTCGTTCTACAATTACATCGTCTCGCAATCGACGAGAGACGCGCGGAAATTAGGTGATGGATCGTAGGGAAAATCTTTGCCACATCTCTGGCAGCGGGATATGTTCTTTGTTCCGCATCGATTTTCGATACGGCTAGGATATCCGGTTCCATCAGGATACGCTTTTTGAATGTCTTATGCGAGCCGTAGATCGCGGATGGTTCGATTCTCCCGTGGAATTATTCGAACGTGTTCTTCGCTCTCGTGAGACGTGCAAATTTCAGAGAACGAGAGAGAGAGAGAGAGAGAGAAAGTGAGGAGATTAGACTAGCGACAAGCTCGACGAAATCCATTTGAAAGAAATCGCAGACCGACACGACGCAGAGCGGACGCCCGAAAAGATGGAAATTCAGAAAAAAAGATAGTGCCAGATCGCTAATATGAGTACTTATAGACATACACGCGCATCGCGCGAATCTCCTCTCACATGCATCTACACATACAAAGATACAAAGACGACACACATACACACACACACACATACACACACACACACATACACACACATAAGAGACACGTATACTGGAGAGATGCTTCTATGCAAGCACCAATTGATAATATCACTACAATCTAAGCTTTTTAAAGTCTAACAGTACTATTAGCGAATATCAAGGAACACAACCTACCCTAATAGATACCATAATGGGATAACGATATAGATACATATATAAATATAAATAATATACATATATAAATATATAAATACGAAGGTAACGGCTATTGTAACAAACAAAAAAATACAACTATTTTATCCAAACAAAGTTTTTGCTACAACCGAAGTAGTGTGCATCTCGCTATGAAGTAAATGAGACTTAACTAGAAGAAAAGAATATTCTTAGCTCTAAGGAGAAATAATAATATGATAATAGTGTAATCTGTAAGGATCAGCTTTGAATTTATTTTTACATGACGTGATTGTAATGCTGAGACGAATTCGATGCTCGCAATTAATGTTCCGAATTCTGGGAAGCGACGTGCTCGCGCATGCAAAATCCCAGACGTCAGAATGCACCGCGTCTGAGAATCGAGTACGCGATTCTCGTATCAATTCGAGGCGCCAAATCCACCGCGTAAATTCATTTGCATCAACTAAGCGAAGATTGTCGGTTGCCAAATGAAAATCGATACTCCAAATAGTCTGGGATGCTCGTATACTTATCTGGATGCAAACGGATTCTCGCGGTTTCTCGATCGTGCTAATTTATCCAGGTTTAGGTCGGAGACACGATGAAGTGTAAAAATAAGACGGAGAATAAAGTTTACAATATAATTTTACAATAATGTACAATGAATATAATTTTACAAGAATGTACAATGAGATAATAGTCATAAGAGAATTAGTCAATTTGGAAGCAAGTATATAATTGAAGCATACAACAAACGAAGATCTACTTCTATCCAACTCTGGCGCGTAAGCAAATATCTGTGCTCCGCATTGAAATATTATTTGCCGTCTGATTCTCGTGCTTATTTCTCGCCGCTCTCGTATCTTATTCATCCAAATCATCGTGTCTCGGTGTCCCTAAATTTAGGATCGCCACGAACACCGCAAATCGCGAATTCGATGGATCGACGCGCATCTTTGTCACGAACGTCCGTCAATCTCGCGTCGCGAACTTCGGATAGCGCCCCGCGAACGAACGACAAGCACGCGATCGGATTCGTATTTACGTAATTATTCCCCAATTCCTAAATTCATCGCGGCTGTCTCGCCAGAACAGCGAGAAAGCAGCGCGGAGTCGACATTCGCGGATCGTATCTTCCTGCGGCCGATCGCCGTTGTACGCGCGCGAGGAGACACGAGATAAAGGAAGACGAGAATTCCACGCTCTCTCTCGCTCCGAGAGAAGGGGAACGAAAATCGGACACACCAGCAGCACCCGCCACCGCACTCACACGAGCAGCCAAAAACCTATCAACCCTCACGACACCGCTACGCCGCGTTGTTACCAAGTCCCAATTAGACGTAGAACGTAAATTGGAATCAAGTCACACGCGCCGCGATGCGATCCGGCAGCCGTGGTGTCGGTGATACTAGGAAACAGGGTATGTTTTTTGCAATTATTTGCGTAACTTGTAAAAAAAAGTGAATTTAACGAGAAATAAATACATCTTCATGTATACACGCAGGACACGCACTCACACGTACACACAACAAGCATACACACGTTACATGCAGATTCGCGCACGCATACGCAGGGGTTATCGCAAACACGCGCCAATCCACGAGGGAATCACCGTACGAGTCGCGCGTGTAATGAAGCATAGGGCATGAAAAGGCGAGCGAGGCTGAAACACTTTAACTAAGGCCGCTAATCGTACTACTTCTTAAATATACGAGTAAGCTAAAACTAAATGTGTGTCGTCATAGACTTTAAGCGCGAACGTTAGAGACTCGTCGCGGATTCGGGAGCGAATTTCATCGTCACGGTTTGGGAACGAAGCCGAGTTTTTAGCGGACCGTCCTAGTATCGCGTATTGCTGATGGAGCCTTAGTTTCCTTGTCTTCGCGAGACGCGTTCGCCGGCTCCGTTCGTCCTCGCGTATCCTGTTTGCGGGGTATGTACACAGGACACCGGCACCGGTCAGGAACGCGTCGCGTTCTCCGGTAAATGAGCACAACCACGCTCGTTCTTCCTTCCCTGTCCCACGTAATTCTCTCTTCACGCCATCTGCTTCTCCCTGTCTATCTCGCTTCGACGTCGCGATCGCTTCCTCGCCATCCCTCGGTTCGGAAATCGACGAGGGGATGTAAACCGGTCGCGACGACAATGTCGCGACCGCTAGTTATAATTCGCCGTTCGACACGATGATCAGGGCGACCGATGTCAATTCTTTCAAGTACGCTTACGCGCTATTACACGACGAGAACGACCGAAAAAAATTCGCATTTTTGTCCTTTTGCTTTGGCGTAATGAAACTCTTGACGCGCGCGCGCGGTTCAAAACTGACCATCGAACCCTCGCCGCGCGTCACCGCGAAATCGCGCACGTCCTCGCGAGAGTTCTGCCTCACGCGGTTATCATCCCGTGCCTCTCTACCCGGCCACTACTTCGATCGACTTACCCGGGACCAATCGTTCCTTATCACCCCGAAGAACAGTGCGTTTTCTAGTTATGCTATGCGACACGCGAGAAATCATTTGGGTACGCGAGTACGCAGTCCGGATTACAGCGAGGTGTATTTCCTTCCTCATTCTCGCTTTTCCCTCTCCCTCCTTCTCGGAAAACACGAGCCCGCCTTGGACCAACGACACGCGAGATGACGAGCGTGCGGGAGAACGAGGCTTTTCTGCACCGCGTCTATGATGCGAACGACGAATTTCAACGATGGGGAAGCAACTTTATATTCTAGAACACTAGAAACTCTACGTGTAACGAGCTTAACTTAGTGCGCTGAAATACTTTGTAACACGAAGTTTCCAATTTCCAAAGAGTCTTTTCTTTCGTAAAGCGAAACAGAGACACCACGTTTGTTAAACGAGCGCGTGTTCTTTACGCACATCGGGATCCAACGGTTTATCTGTATAGTGTTCGCTGTCGTTGAGAAAAGCGGGACGATACAGATAATGTGATTTTGTGCTTTTTCCAAGCATTCCTCGCGTTCGCCGAGTGATTGGGAGTTATTCTTATTCTTCTAGCTCCGATCTGACGTTCTTAAAATGCGTACTCTCTCTTTATTCCGTTGAATACTTGCTTCTATAACGCTTGTACGCGTTTTCATAAAAAAATTTTATTTGTTTGTCCTCTACTTTACTTTGATAAATTTGAAAACTAAGTTGAGACAGTAGCGTATGGAGACACGTGAAAGAAAGCAGTATTAGATTCTTGGGCTGTATTTATTTGCAGGATCGATAATAGAGAGAATATCCGATATTCCTACATAAAATAGATATATATCTTCTTAAATACGATTGGTTAAAAATATAAGTTCTAAAATTACAGAAAAGATAATTAAAGTTTAATAACGATTTTTGCAATTGCTCGTTTCTGAAACCTTTTCATGTGTCTTAGCATATTCGTCCAACCCTTTGATTATCTCCGAGCTTGGTTTACTTCCGCCCAATCTGAGTTGAAATTATTCAAAGAAACATCATTAATCTTGCGGTTATTAATAACGCTCTAGTATGCGAGTGTCAAAACGAAACGTTGCATAGTAAAAAACGTCGATTCGTGGCGGCGATAAGATATCTTCTTTTAGTTCTAACGTTCGCAATGCGAATGCAAGTGACACGGAAAGATTAAGGACCGACGAAATTCATCAAGATCATACCTGCAATACGAAGATAAAGGGGAAGATAGATTGTTTTAATTTCTAGCGAAAATTTGAAACGAGCGATATAATAAGCTACGCAGAAAGCGAGGGTTCAATAGTCATGAATGAAGTGTAGTGATATTCCACAGTTTGACTTAGAGAAATAATTCATATTTCTATTTAGTCTTAAATATTTTCGAAACGTACATCGATTGAACGAGCTTGACGGAATAGTCATAAACGATGAAAGACCATGCGTCACGAATCGACCGTAAAAAACCATTATAGTTCTTTGCGTTAGAGGGTATACAGAAACGTATCGAGAAGAGAAAAATTACGAATGTTAGAGCGAGGAACGCGTAACTAAGAACGCAAGTAGGGCTTGTGGTACGTAGTTCTTATGAGATGCTGAATAGCGGTTTGAGCTATTCGCATATAGTGTGCTTTATGTAGCGAAGTATCTTAAGCTTATAAAGGAATGGATATATACATAATGATTATATGATTAGCGCTAACGCGTACTTATTAGGACTAAACGCACTATAATCATCTGTCACGAGGGCAGAATTTACACATGTCACACTGGTCACGCAAGTCACAACGCTAAAAGCGCCATTCTCTTACATTCTCGATATATTTATATATATCGAGTTTGTGTACATATATATATATAAATACATATAAATAACACACCTTCGAGATATGAATAATACGCTAGCCCGAGAGAACTTGACGAAAAACAGTGAATAATCGGTAGAACGACAAAGCGCGGAATTAGAGCAGAGAAAGAGAGCAAGTGGATGTGCGTGTATGCGACGTATGCGTGTGTAATGAACGAGGGCGAAGCGGAGAATATGACGGCGAGGGAAAGGACACGACGTTAAAGGGTTACTCTTACAAACAAAACATATTTTAAATAATTAATCGCCAAAAGACAAGTTTTTAACTTTAATCTCATAGCGTGTAAGGTCAAGACATAATTTAACGTACATTATATACATACTATACATATATATATATATATAAAATATATAATATAATGATTGAAAGTCGACTCTAAAATTAAATTTAAATCAAGAGCACACGAGAAGTTGTCACATGAAATGAAAAAGCACTAGACACAAGGCACTCGAGTTACGACGGATCTCTAAGAGGAGGAAACGAAACGGGGAACGGAGAACGCGAGTGAGAGAGACGAAGTCTCGAGTTGCCGCACTCGAAAGTCGGCTGTCTCGAAGATTCTCGTCAATCGATATAAATATTGATATTCACAATACGGACATATTCTTCTCGTCCTAATTCTAAAATCTTTGTGCAATTCCGTGCCGCGCCGCGTCCGCACTTTTATCGTACGCGACGGTATTGCGAACTTTGCGCGCAGCAGGGACCGCAAGTCCGATGGACGTAGACGAATCTCGAGAAGAGATTTTCTTTCTCTCATTCTGTAGGACCTAGGTAAAAACGTTTATTTATTAATTGTCACATTTTTCGTGGTATGCCGATACGAAGTCGAAAAATTGAATCTACTGAGAACTGTTGATATACGATGCTTTTTTCTAGATGGATGTACATCGAACTTCCGCTGTTATGCGGGCGGTGTATACGCGAACGTCGGAAATAATACATAAAATCGACAACTGTAGGAGGTTGCGTATCAGGGACGAAAAAACCTAGAGTCGAAACTTCACGTGGAGAGCGAACACATTTTTTCTCTAGCGCGCTTCAGTTAACCGCGGATAAGGATAAGGATAAGGATGACGTTTTGTTATCGGGAACGACGTTCCCGGCGTTATGCCAATGACACTTAGTTAGGTAGCACGCGAGAATAGAACGCCTCGAATTTCTATTCGTTATCAATGACTTGCGAGACCGTTTGACAAGGGCTTGCTAGCCAGCACGAGCGACATAGCTTCCGCTTTTCGTTCGAGGCCTCGTTTCGATTAGCGTGAGGGTAAGAATAATTGTGCCAACATCGATTCTTCCAAATTTACCGCCGAGCACATGTCGCGTCGTGCGCGAACAGCGAAATAATGTTGTCGCGTCGATTGATGATCTTTGAAGCATGACGAGCAGCGTTCTCGTATTTTCTCTCTCGACACGATACAACCACTCGTTCGTGTCACCACGTATTTTACGATCGAATTCTCCTCTAATTTCTCTATTTAATTCCGTCGAAATAATTTGTCGCACGTCCGAGACAAGAGTGCAACTTGACCACAATTAGAATCGCAATATTTTTTTCCTCGCAAGGTGACTCGAGGGACAAGACTGAGAGAACAAAACCGGGCTGGGATTGGGGGAAATTATAATGCACCACTTCGGCGCCTGCTCGGAATGCAACAGTTGGCTAACAAGTGGCCTCTTTCGCACGAGATGCCGGCATGATAACGCGCGCGAACGGCCGACGAAATAAAATACGACGCGCTTTCGAAATGATACCCTGGTCGAGGTTTTCTAATCGACAGTTTATTGTCTCCCTCGAAATACAAATACAACAAATCGCGGAAGAATCACCGAAATCGAAGTGGTTAATATTCCTTTTCAGGCAGCAATTGCATCATAAATGATACTAATCTAGAAGAACATGACAAAACGGATTTTTTTTGCTGAAACTTATTTTACACTAAGGCGAGTTTGTATTTACTTTGCTTAACGATTTGAAAGTCAGTTATCATACATAGTGGCATCTCTCTTATAAAGAGATAACAGGATGAACAGAGGATGAACTTGTATGATCGGAATTAATATTATTATGTGTCAAATGAAAATATAAAATGATTTTAAGAATCTTGTTCTCGTTTTGACTACGCACGCGCTCTTTTCTATTCCAAAAACGTTTCCAAAAAAGTTCCAACAACCTTGACGTAAACGTAACTGACGAGAGTCACGCGGAAGGGAAGCGCGAAGTTTTGCATGTCCGACGGAAAATCGACGCGACGAGAGACGCGTTTCCTCCTTAGAATGTCGCTCTTAATTTTTCATTGCGGTTTCGGGCGACGTTGGTCGGCGCGGCGGAGCGTGCCGGTGATCTGAACGCCCGCATACGCGCACTCTTTAGTCGTTAAAACGATTCCCACGATTGATGCTAAAGCATACCGCAACGCGCTGTGATCCTACGATTTTAATAAACGCATCTATCCTCGAAAGCATGTCCTTTAAACGTTTACTATATTACAATTGCGCGATTACTCTATCGAGCCCCAAAGGTATCTCTAGTCGAGTCGAGCGATTTAGTGAAACCGTACACATAGTACAGTGATTGTTTGTCGCGATTATTTATTTGCTTGATTATATTTATACTGATACGGTGTTTATTACGTTGGCTTATAGTTTCCCGCATCTCTCGTAACGATGCGCTTTTGCTGTTTACTTGAGATGTTATATATACTGTTGCGAATACTATACTTGTTAAATGACTCCGTAATAAGTGAACCAACGACAGTTGCCCGTGGCGAGTTGCCCGTTGCTGAAGAACGGAATTGTTTCAGGCCCAGATTGTACCGTCCAGGCGAGAGTAGTGTTTCTCGAATATCGTTCCAGAGGACGGTTTGTCTATCCACGTGCAATTTCTTTTTATTAAAAGAAAAAGTCTCATTTATTAAAAGTCTTTTTTATTAAAAATAATTTTTATTTGCCGTACCAAACAAATTGCATTCGACGTCTATCTTAGGTATGAACAAATATATTGATTTCTACTTCTGTCATTTAAATCTTTTTTTACCGTAATCGGGATTTTATTTCATTTTTGTTTCTTAAAACACTTTTAATCTTTAATATTTGACAACGTTGATGGATGAATCATTTCCAGGACGAACAGACAACGCGAGTAAAATGTATAACAATTCCTTGCACGCGTTAGTCGTTTATCGTTGTCGACGGGTCATGCCGCCAAGGCTCAATAGCGATCGGCAACGATCGATCTGGCAATTGTCGTTTGTTATAGGAGGCATATAAATCTAATCGTACGAAATCACGACGGTGCGCGCGATGCGCGCACCGCGAGACTGACTTAAACGCTCGCTTGCAAGAATTTCGGAAACAGTGCAATTACGACTTAAAAGTCTGCGGATCTAGTCAGAATGGGGGATTGGGAGAAGGGCGCGCGGAATTTCTAGTGATCTCTAGTCAGGACACGTCGTTTTTGAGTCCATTTGTGAGAATGTCGATCGTATCGGACATTACGGGCACGTCCGCGCGCGAGCAAATCTTTAAATAATTGCTATATAAAAAAATATATATATATTATATATATACACATATAGTTTAGGTATCCTTACGAAAGTGCAAAGGAACAGCTAATATATTGTGCGGCGGTCGGTGTAAAAAAGAGTGCGTCTTGCGTGACGACGGTCGGTGCTTTATCGGGACGTGAAGACAACGCGGATGCGCGACATATATTGATATACTTGTACAACACGGTCCATTACGCACGTCCCCCTTTGTTTTTCACCGTGCTTATGGCAAGGAAAAAGGCGTTCGCAATTGCATTATTACCTGCTACACATCCTCCTCGCACGCGGCATGTCCGATCGACGATGTCGAGTTACGATGGCGTTTCACTTGCGTTCTCGGATTTGGATTTGCTTTCGACCGCCGTAGATCACTCTGACTGCATCCCGTACTCGAGGCTAAAAGTGTAGAATTTTTTAACTGTACTTACGACTATATAACACTTAACCTGTATATTTTTACATATTGAATATATATAGGGAAGCGAAATTGAGGGTTGACGGGAGGAGGCGCGGGTGAGAGTCGAGTATATATAAAAGAAGAAGAAGGAGTACGCGAATAGCATAGAGTATACACGTACACGGTAATATAAACTTGATAAAAATACGCATAACTCATACACACGTACACATATACATACGCATACTTGGGCGCGACACGATAAGTATCGTCGAGCCTTGAGGGAGAAAGATATTATACAGGTCATAAGGGATGAGATCAGTTTTATTGTTGATTTCGGCGTGGCATACAATAAAATTTTGTAATCGGCGGCCCCGAGTCTCGCGCTTTCGCGCTTGGGGCCCGAGAACGTTGCGTAGTATAATCAAACCCCGACATAACAATGCGAGTTTTTCCTCGATCAGACTCGGGGCGACTCTCGGGGCGGTCGGGATCGCCGAGAGCGTAAATGAGCGCGATCGGGCATGAGAAATCAGCCCGATAATCATGCAGATAATCGAAACCGAAGGAGGATGAGAGATTGTCTCCCAGCGATCCTGAGAATGCGCCACGATACTCGCCGCAGTAAGTCGGAAGAAGATATCTGTACATAGGAAAACTACAACATAGCACAGGGTGTACGTACATGCCGGTGCACACGTAATGTCCTATATAGCGGAAGTACTAACTATGATAGTGTATGAAAATAATAAGACGTTCGCAGAGCAGGCCAGGCGCTTGGTGATGGAGGTGCATCGCCCCTTTTCCCCTTCACGACGAATCTCGCCCTCGCAGGTACGACCCTCGAAATGAGAGAGAGAGAAAGAGAGAAAGAGAGACCGTGCCCCACGGCATAGTAATTAAGTTAATTTACGATTGCTACGCTCGCACCAAATCAGATGACAAATCGGACCGAAACGCGTAATGCAGCGTAAAGAAAAAGGAAAAGAAAGAAGGTGGGGAAAAAGTAGCGAGAAGACATCTGGGCACGCTCCCAAATTGGATCCAAGTTGAGTTTTTTTTTATTCCTGTTGTTTAAGAGTAACTCTCGCCGATGATGATGCAGGGGATGTGCATTAATAGCTTAATTGATCTAGTCGAAATATCATTTATTATTCTAGTCGAATTATCATTTTATTATTCGGTTGTTTTGTTTACGACAAAGCATAAAGATGCCCTGTAAGTGCTATACATGCAACTATAGATTAGCTTTTTATTTTAATATAAAACTAAAATTTTTAATTTAATTTAATAGTAATATATTCTGCTACAAGATGAAATATATTTAAAAAAGAGGGAGTTTTTTAGTTAACAATGCTATGGAACAAAGGACCCATTACAATAACTATTTATTATGAGCGAAACAGTATTATTAACATTTGACGATAATGCGTTATAAGCGAGTGTGCAAAATTTATGAATTGGTCGATTGAATAAACGAGATGGTTGATTTATTGCTATTACTATTAAGATTATTATTGTTTGATTATTATTGTATTATTATTATCACTATTATCAATGCTACTAATCGCTATTACCGCAAATATTATTGCAAATATTAATGTCCGGCCAATGGCGATTATTATAATTATTTTGTAATAAACTGTAAAATCGGACGACTGGATCGGACGTAAAAATGAAACTTCATAAAACATGCGTGTGTGAAAAGCGACAACTCGTTCGTCATTTAATAAATTCGGTTGCGAGCGTATGCCGAGACAAAAAAACGACCTATGTCATGTAGATCAAAAGTAATCGATAAAACGGTAGTTGCGCAAGATGCGGCAGAGCGTTATTAGCATATCAGCGTGTTGAGCTTAGAAAGACGCGCGGAACAATGAGACCACGCGTGATAATAATATTACCAATAGTATGTGTGCGTTTAGAGAGGAAACGAGAGAGAGAGAGAGAGCAAAAGAAGTACGTACAATGTATGGCTCGCGGGTGTTTCGGAGAAGCAAGAGATGTTGCACCGAAAGCGCGTTCCTCCGTCAGTGTTAAAAACGCGATGTCATCGACACTGCTCTAAATTGGCGGTTACTATTATCAGAAATATTGTACATTGTGATTAGATCGGATCTTACCACCACGCTATATAATAGGAACGAATAATATATCGCTACCGTCTCTGGTTCACGGAAAAAAAAGAATGTTTGTGCCAACCAGATTCTGGTTGGCACAACCATTCTTTTTTTTCCGTGTAGAGACGGTAGCGATATATTACACTGATTCAACATATTGGCGTTGGATTAGTAGTATTGCCGTACTTTTCACGAAGTTGAACTATTCTTAAGATTCAGAATCCCAAGCTGCATCGACCTGTAATATATGCCACGTGCGAAAATGAGCCTAGAGAGTAATTAAATGCAAGAGTACGATGTCGCACATGACGATACGTGAAACGAATTGACAGACGTTCTGACATATGTAGGTTCGCATATTGCTGCATGAGGGATGATATCGCAGTGTCGGTGGCATCGAATGCCGTGTACGCGAGGACGAAGTTGTAATTTTGTAGCGAAGAGCGAAAGGAACGCTTGTGTTCGACCGAAATCTCCGAAGCTGAAGCTTTCAATGGCAGAATTTTTCGTCGCGCAAAAGCGACGAGAATCGTAATGTGTGCAGACATATACGGAGCAAGCATTAGGAGGCATGTATTGCAGATTACGACGGATTATTCATCGCGCAGCGAACGTCGAGAAATTCTGCCGACGCCTGTAGAATAAATAGTTATTTATAAAGTCACTCTATCGAGGGCGAGAGGCACGAGAGGAAGAGCGAGGGACGGAGGCGCGAGGGGCGCGATGCAGGGGTGGGAATAGCGTGCGAACGGAAGATATGTCATTTTGAATTATTATTTTCATAAGGAACGTGTAATATAAAATATAATATATATAATATATATATATATATATAAATATATATATCGATATGGACGAATTAACAGCATCATCGGGACTTATGATCGCGACGATGATGATGGTTAATATTATTATTATTGCTATTATTATGGTTATTGATTATGATTATTATGAAATGACGATTATTATTATAACGAGAAAAAGAAGCTAATGCATTATATAAAAAAAAATAAAAGTAATTACACTTAACACTTACGTTAGGAAGCTAGATACATACATTTGATGCAAGCGAGAAAATGGAGTAACCCATGCGTTCGACGAGAAGTCTGTAAGTGACAAGAAAAAAATTAACGTCGTACATTTCTATATCATGGTAGAACACGGACGTATATAAAGGACTAATATTTTTTAGCAAACGTCGCGGATATCTGCATTTCGTCAAAAATCATGGGATACGAAATGGTCGAGTCTATGATAAAAGGAAAAAAAAACGTTAAATATCATTGATCTATATATAAATCTGTCCTTCATATATATATTTCTGTTAAGGTGATAAATTAATGTTACGTTAAATCGACGAAAGTGGATTCTGAGACGGCGTCTTGTCGAATCTGAAACCATGTATCGATGGACGGAAAAAGGTCTCCCGACGTTTGCATTTACGCGCCACGGACGTGTTCCCGTATTCGAACGTAACTTTGTTTCTTCGTTCGTTTATCTTATGTGAATGCCGAGCCGAAAGTTCTGTACGACGTACCTTATCTCTTGAAGCTCGCATACAGATTACATAACTAGCTATTACGACATGGCCATTAGCAGAGAAGTGTATCATTCAAGATAGTTTATCATTAAAGAAACGGTAATCATCATAGATATATTAACGACATTATTTATATTATTACGCATATTATATATAAATAATTGATAACATACTAACCCCCTCTAGGGTGAAGTATTGCGAGGGGGGAGGGGAATGGGAAAGGGGGAAAAACTACGAAAGGGTCGCATCTATGTGGGCGCGACGGCGGCGGTGCGTCGTTTTTTTTCGGAATGTCGTCACCGATACGAGAGTGAAAAAAAAGATAATGAATAAACCGCCAATTACTTTAACTTCGACAGTACTATTATTTGTATATGCCGAACGATTATGCCGTTTTCAGCGCAACATATTTTGGCAATTCTCTTTGGTGATATGGTTCATAGCGATCGCGTTTCGGTGAGAAAGAGGCAGAGCGAAAGCGAGAGAGAGTGAGAGAATGAACGAGCGAGCGAGAGAGCGAGAGAAAGAGAGGGAGTGAAAGGGAGAGGGAGCGTGAGGGAGAGAAAGATAGTGAATGAATGAGAAATAGAGTGAAAGAAGACGAAGAAATCGGAGAGAGGGAGAGAAAGAGGAATAAAAGAATAAACCAAACGAACAAAATAAAAATCAGAAGTTTCTATACTTTTTACGGAGATTGTTATAGTCTAAGCGCACACTGATCAAGGCATTCGTCGCTCGGCAAAAAAACATAATACAATTATTAATATAAAATTTATAACAGAAATAAAAATAAATGAAGTTAATAAATATGTACACTGTATAATAAACATTATTTCCTATTAATAATTCATGTCTCTTTATTCAATCATCTCTTACACCACAAACGGGAGGCAACATCGTATCTCAGACAATATGTACAAAATATACGCCCTATATACTTGTTTCTTTGACATAGTTTTTAATTACGAGATATTTTCTTTAATAAACAATAAGTATAATTATAAATCTTATCAATACACGTGCATTGATTATATAATCGCTAACCATCTTTCCGACTACCAGTAATTCAAGACTCTAGCTGACGAATGATATGAACATTTTCAATAGTGATAATCCTTAACTTAAATATGAGGTGAAAGACAATTTTTTAATTGAATATTTACATATTTGCTACGAAAACATAGAATTATGCAATGATTCCAAGTCCTTCTCTCTCTCTACCGCTCGTTTCTTCTCTTTTCTGTACATTTCATAGTCTTCATCGTCTGTTGGCAATTCGTATCGGCAGAGCGGACACGAGTTAGTCTGAAAATACAGAGTTATAAATATCAAAATGCACAGCAAATTTAATAAAGTACTTTCCAATTCTGATCGTTATCATTATTTTTTCATAACTTTGCAATTCTTATGTCATTTCGCTGTATGTTTGCTCAGTTCATCTTACCTTTTCTAGCCATGGTACGATACATTCTTCATGAAATACATGATGACAGGGCATCGATTTCGCTTTACTACCTGTCTCGAATTCCTTCAGGCAAACCGGACACTGCTTGGTTTCACCAGATTTAATCTTAATTTCCGGCAAATTAGCTACCGCGTCCTTCGACGCTGGCGGTGGCAGTTCCGTTTCCTGTCCGACCAGGTCCCACATGCCAAAATCCCGCAGGAACCGTGCCATTTGAATCAGGTGGTTCGGTATCTCTCCTTCACCCAGAGGCGTCCAGCCCATCTCCGAGAAATAATCGGACATGTCGTTGGAATTACTACAGAAGTCTGCTTCACGGACAAAACGGCGAAATCGCGTGCGATGTCCACTTTTATCGTGATGAATGATAACTTCACTTTTATCTTTGGTATTGGCGATCAAATCATCGTTTCATGGATATCTTCCAGCATGTAGAGCTATCACTGCACAACTGTGCGCAACTCAGTAGGCGCACGTCAGTACGCGTCTGTCAAAAACCTTGAGTCATAGTGAAAATGAGTAGTCACAGTCTGGAGCACAGAACAAAAAGACGTTAGACAGCATTCGCTCAACAGGTCGGAGCGGAGGTTGCCGCAACTAGGTTGCACTTTTACTAGTACGATATTAACCGTAAGCATAAATCAATATGTTTTAAATTTGTGTCTTAAATTGATAAATATTAAAGGGATTTAATGTGTATGTGTTAGATTTCAAATAAAGGTACACTAATTATTAAAGAAAACACATTTTCTTTTTTTTATCCCTAAGTAGCTTTGTTATATAACCGTAGTCTGATAAAGTAACTCTCTAAATGATCATTTTCTTGATATCACATATCTACCATACGTATGCTGCAGCAAACCACACACACACACACACACACACACACAGTTATTTAATACTAATATTTTTTTAATTTCTATATTTGCATTTATCGTAATTTTGAACGTAATTACATTAAATATCGAAATATATCTGTTTTAAATATGTATATTTCGAAAACCGGTAAGTCGGAGTAAATAAATGACTTTACAATCATTAAATTATGATAATTCTGGAACCTGCTTTACCAACATTTACATCATACAGTTAATTGCCCGAGAAATCGTTAAAACCCATCTAGACGTCTGCCAGTTAGTATCATTTTACTGCGCCACGCAAAACAATCTTCTTCACGAATTATTTTGTTATAAGTGCATAACTTTAGCATTGTGAATGACATATCACCGGTAAGAATATTATCAAAAGTTATATATAATAATTGAAAATAACAAACAACATTAAAAATCCAAATCATTATTATATTAACATTTTTTTCTCTCAAAAATTTTAATTTATTTAGAAAAATAGGCATTTTATTTTCTTTTTATAAATATATATTATTTCGTCGTGTTTTAAAAAACGAATAAAAATACAGTTAATATGTTTCAAAAATTCATAATATACATATACATATTTCGCTTTAAGTCGATCTTCATATAAAGCTAACTTTTGCAGATTAGAATATTTTGATGCGTTTGATGTTTGATATTGATTGGTATTACAAATTATTGTAATACCAATTTGCAATAAACTTGAGCAATAAACTTATTCAAGTATTTTAGCCAGTTGGATTGAATAAAACATCATTTTTGTTAGTTATTTACTGGCGAAGAGAAGTTTTTTATTTTTGATTACAAATTATTATTTTGCAAGATAGTAATTCATTATTTCACTCAAAAGTAATACTATTTCACGTAAGTTTTTTTTTAAGTTTTCTGAAAATTATATATTTAATTTAAGTTTTTACGAAATTAATTACCAAATGTGTTTTACGAGAATATGAACTAATAATTTATCAATGCTAACCGATATTCAAACATCAGTAGTATCATATTCTATTCAGCAAATTTAGCTTTGTGCTAATAACGTTAATATAAAACAAAGCGGACTACATATAGTTTTAAACATTTTAATTGTATTTCCATATAAAAATGTGTTAATAACAATTTATAAAAATATGACGTACAAGATATATTTAATAGAAAGCAGAAATGTAATTTAAATAAATTGTATTTAACATTTAGTCTATATTGGTAAATATAACAATATATCGTTAGTACAAAAACATGAACATCGCTAGTTATTTATAAAAAGTACGCAGCAATTTTTTGAGTTATTGCTAAATCAGCTTGAAATTTTAATGATCTTCTTGCATTTCTAGTATTGATCTGTTAAGTCAGTTATCTTGTGCAATTATTAATATAACCGCTTATCATTCCTCTACCCGGTAAAAAATTTTTCATATATAAATATATATAAAACTTGTATAAACATATATAAACATATATAAACATTTATAAACATGTATAAACATGTATAAACACATGTATAAACATATATAAATATATATAATTATGTATCAAATATGTCCATACATACATAAAATTGCTCATATATGTATAACCATATATAACTTTTCTATATATATCTATATATAATTATATATAATTATATATGAAAAATTTTATGTATGGACATATTTGATACATAATTATATATGTTTATATATGTTTATGTATGGTTTATAGTACATTTTTATATATGTTTATATATAAAGAATTTTTTACCGGGTATGCGTTTATCATTATCGCGATCAGATATTGTAATTGATAAATCAGGATTCCAATAGATTATAATATTTAACTTGTTTATTGTAATGTATACATATAATGATACATCATATTTACACATGACACAGGAAAACCGCGTTCAGCGATAATGTGGTGTAATATAGAAAAGAGTCTTATCTTCATGTGGCTGCTAGGCTTCCAGTCGATGATAATGGCACAACACGCCGAGGATGCTTATCGAAGGACGGCAGATACTTGTAATCTACCAAATAGCTTAATTGAAGAGATAGACTCCTATGCTCCAATCGTTCAAAGAATAATCAATGAAAGTACGCAAGGTTCTTTCAAAGGAACCACATGGCAAGATTTAGCGGCATTCGTTGACAAGTTTGGCCCGAGGTTTACTGGTACCAAAGTTCTTGAAGACTCTATTGATTATGTATTGAACGAGTCGATTAATTTAGGTCTAGATAATGTTCATGGTGAAGCGGCCACCGTGCCACGTTGGGTCAGGTACAATGCTTAAATATTTAAGCATTAAAATTAAATAATTTTAAAATAAAAAACAAATACGATGATTGTAATACTGAATTTTCAGAGGCTCGGAATCTGCGACTCTAATGCAACCACGGGTAAAACATTTAGCGTTATTGGGACTGGGTTATAGCGTCGGTACTCCAGAAGAAGGCATAACTGCTAATGCTGTTGTGGTGAATAGTTTCGCAGAACTTAAAAAAAGGGCGGAAGAGGTAAATGTTTAATAAATTAAAGGGCGAAATGTTTTATGCAACGTATACTTTTGCTCATAATTATAATGATGTAATCTTTAAATGTATTAGATTCCCGGGAAAATCGTTGTATACAATCAAAAGTTTGTCTCGTACGGGGAGACCGTGGAATATAGAAGCTCGGGTGCCACAAAAGCGGCAGAATTGGGAGCCGTAGCTGCTTTGATTAGGTCGGTAACGCCATTTTCATTGTACACTCCGCACACCGGTATGATGAGTTACGCAGAGAACGTTACTAAAATCCCAGCTGCTTGTATAACAGTCGAAGACGCGACTCTTTTGGGAAGAATGGCGGACCGAGGTAACAAACAAGAAACATTTCTTGAGATCTTCTCTGGACAGATAATTAATGGTATTACTTTCATCTAGGTGAAACGATAGTGATAAACTTGAAAATGGAAGCAAAAAGATATCCCGATACTCAGTCGCGAAACATTATAGCGGATATAACCGGCTCTAGCGCGCCTGAGAAGGCAGTCGTCGTTTCTGGACACATAGACAGTTGGGACGTTGGAGAAGGCGCATTGGATGATGGAGGCGGCATTTTCATATCCTGGACCGCATTAAAATTGCTGAAACATCTCGGTCTCCGGCCACGAAGAACCATAAGGTGGTTTAAAATATCTCGAAATATATAATTTTACTGATCATATATCATAATTTTACTGATCGATATAAGATTAATTGTTCTCTAATGTTCTTCTGACATATAAACGTTTTGTAATGTAGCAATTATTTATATTGTAGAATGATAATGTGGACCGCAGAGGAACTTGGCCTTCTTGGAGCGCAGCAGTATATACAAAATCACACTGCAGAGAATGGAAATATGCAATTCGTGATGGAATCCGATTTCGGCACTTTTGCGCCCATGGGCCTCGAGTTCTCGGGAAATGAGATGGTCCAAAGTATACTTCAGAGAATAATGCGGTTAGTTCCCTTATACATTACATCACTTTAATACTTTTACATCATGTTTTGATCCGATTTGTATTTGTTACTGCAATTTAAAAATTAATTTTTTATTTTTAAGTTATTTATTTTTTTAAATTTAGAAAAAATTGTTTGCTATTTTTATAGCACATTATTTAAATAACGCATAGCTTCTTTTATGCCGTTAGATTGTTAACTCCATTGGGTGACATGAAATTGAAGAGTCCATGCACAGCGCCTGATATATCGTTCTGGATTAATGCTGGCGTACCAGGTGGTGGTCTTTGGAATCGAAATGAAAAATATTTCTATTATCACCACACAAATGCGGATACTATGTTGGCAGAAAATCCGAAAGCGTTGGATATGAATACAGCCCTGTTCGCAGCGGTAGCATTCGTCTTAGCAGATATCAGCGTTGATCTGCCTCAACAGAATTGCACTAACGTGTCATGTTGAAATCAATTTGATATATGTAATAATGGATATGTAAATCACCAAAATCGTGTATTCATAGAGTGTTTTATTTCAAATATGCTTGTATATACAGTCATAGCATATAAACGATTAGGCCTACTACAATACCTAGTCTAAACTCTTTAAAAGCATCGAAATGCATGTGATCAAACGAGCTAGATTTTATGAATCCCTCCCAATTTGATCTCTTTGCTTTGCTTAACGATTTTATTAAAAGATTTTTCAAAGACTATTCAAAATATACTATATCGCGGCTACGTCGCAAAAATTCTAAAATTAACAGATGTATGTCTTTCACGTATGTGTACCACAAAGTTTAATTATCGGGACATATACGTCTCACGTTTACGATTTGCAATAGAGCAAGATAAATTGTTTCAGTATAAAAACACTTTTAATGCCAAATTACAATGAGACACATCTCATTAGTCACGAAGGATTTAAGAGGTAAATAAATTCAATGACCCCTACATAATCCTTTACATATTAATCCCGATATTTAAACATCATTTTGAATTACGAATTATCTAAAAATTCTTGCTCCTCACATTGATTATATTAAGTTATCAGTCTCAGTCAAGTATCAATGGATTTTGCGATTTATATTAATGTATCTTCATCTTGATTTGGAAAAACCATCAATAAGGAATGCTGAGAAGTCGTTCTCTGGCTCGATGTTAACAGAGCAGTTTTCTCGCCTCCGCTGCCATTAATCGAGCAATCCGGGGAACTACCATCAAAAGCTATGTAATTGGTGGTCGTGCTGCTCGTGGATGGCATGTCATTTAGATCCGGCGATGCCAAAGGCGGCGCCTGACCCGAACGAGCATTGTTACCGTCCAGTGACACGATCTGCATACTATACGACTCACGGTATCCGGAAGTACTGGACGTGTCTTCATCCCAAGACACGTCTGATACCTGAGGATGCACGTGGTGATGAAAGTAGTGACAATGATGGTGCTGATGCGCTGCCCCATGGAACTGCTGCTGATCCGCAGGCACGTTAGAGTTTTTGTCTCCGTCCGATTTGCGAATAGACAAGCTTCGTCTAGAACGAATAGACGAGGAATTGGATGGGATGTTAGATGACAGCGGATCCACTGCCGATGGCACCTGTACCATCGTTTTCGGTTGACTCATTGGTTGTTCCTCTACGAGAACTGCATCCGGTTGTTCCAACTTCATCTGCGTCGTCTGAAAGATAGTATCCTATGTCTTGCAAGGTACATTCAGAGTTTAATGTGCTATAAATAACCAGTTAAATCCCAATTGAAAAAAAAAGTACGATGACAATGAGGATTGTCGAGAAGCTGTATGCAAAACTAAGAAATGCTGTAAAACGCAGTAATGATTGGTAACTTGAGACCGGAAATACTGAAAAATATATATGTAAGTGTTATCACCTCAATGTGACTCTTTCGACTTTTTCTTAAGCGGAAGGTCTTCTTGCTTTGGCCCATAGAACGTTGTAAGCGAGGCCTGTCGATACGTAATTCTCCGGAACTGTCCTCGGTCGGACTGCTTGGACTTAGCTGGCCCGTCACCGTCTCTCCTGGCGGGACAGTCGACGATCACACATGTCGCGTCTATCGTCTTATTCACGAATTCTACTCTACGATCCATCTACTCATGCTCCTCTTTCGAAGTGTGTATGATTCAAGATTTGTTTTTGAAGTGCGCAGGGGAAATATTTTACACCCGCGTCCCGTGCTTGATATAACATGGCACTATGTACATCTAATATATAAACATAAGTCCTTTTACTATTATAAATATACTCTACTTTCAAATTTTTAAACATTCTTAGACGTGTGACTCTCCACAGAGAGTGGAAATTATATAGAGAATCATAGGGTGCATTCTTTTTAATCGAGTGACATTTAGATCGTCAGTTTTAAAACAAAATATTTTGGCTTTGATATTTAGTGCCCATATTTGAGAGATTGAAATGTTTCCATGCTCGGATAAAAACACGGATGATTATTAAAAAATTAGACATTGATTAGAAATTATTACTGTACAGAGAATGTCTTATAAAGATTGACATGGTGATGGAGAGATTTTACAATACGTATAGAATACGATACCGCATGTAAATTGCATGTTAAAAACCGGATTATATTAATAGAAAATGTTATAGAATTTTAAAGAAAATATTACAGTATTTGTTACGTGCATGCAAGATTGTATTTGCGAACGAAACAGATCATGTTAATATCGCTTCGGAAGCGATAGCGTGAGAATATTGCATGGCAGTAAAAATCAATTATAAGATTACATATGCATGTGTTTTACATATCCTAGATAGGATAGCATTAGATACTGGAGGCACAAATATTTATGTTAAAAGAGTTGCATAATAAACTTCTCGTAAACTGACAGAATTAATGAAATATGAAAAAGAAATAGAAACAAAATGTGCTCGCGTTACGATATGTGTTAAACGTAAGGTTTAAATGTTCTATTTTTAAATCATTCCGTAAATATAACTTCTATTTTCTGGCAAAAATGTTGGTTATGTAAACAAGGACAGTTTGTTATACTGGTTATTTAATAAATGAAATCTTGTGCAATGCATATAACTAGCTTTTGTTGTCTTTCCTTAAAAAACTAATTAAATTGAAGCGTAACTTATAAAATTAAATAAAAGATTTATCAAGTTAACGTTATTACGGTTTTTACTTCATGCAATAGCTTAACTAAATTTACGGAATGTCTAAACTACAAATTCATCTCTATTTAATTTAATTTCTAGATAATTTCGCATCTCTAATATGTCACTGAAGAATGATTGTTGTTTAATGTGCAGATAAGCAAAATGAATGATGCAACTAAGATAAATGTAAAAAAGAAAAGAAATATTTTCTACAATCTTGCATTTTCCTTAAATTTCTGTTTAAAGCTGTTTCGCAAGAACGCGATAATGGTATTAGTGAAAAATAGATTATAGTTTATGCGATATTACTGCAAAAAAACAGGTAAATTAAACAAATTTAATAGAAATCTATTCTGTAAAATTGTAATTCCAAATCGTATTTTCGAAGTTGAACTTTTGATTGATCGAATTTGATCAAAGCACTTCTAATTCTTGAAGACGAAGACTAACTTCTATCTCTATAAATTTCTTCAATTCATTAATTTTTGCAGTAATATATTTAGATACTGTACCATATTGGAAGTAGGGGATAGAGTCTTCATTGAAGGGATATATTAATAAATATATCGTGTATAAGCTAAAGCGGGGACTGGGGATTTACCTGATGAGTTTCTAAACTCTACGGAAGAGACAAAGCGCAGCTTTGGCGCCTTTTGGTGAGGTAAGATAGAATGAAGCTTAACATGGTTACGTTCATCGCTAGTAGAAGATGATTGGAATCTATCTGAAACATGCCACATCGAACGTCTAATATGAGGGGAGGGATAACAAGTAAGACAGACCACGATATAGTAATCATCGTCGACGTTGTTCACGATCGTACATCGTGTCGATGTTGCACACTTTGAGCCTGAGTCTCGGGAACATTAATTTAGTGTGATGCGATAAAGTGTAATATGCCTTAATGATTCTGTCACCGGAAATAAAGTCGCCTAAATTTGTAGTTTATGAACTTATGAGCGATTTATGAAATGAAATTTTGTGTGTTCCTCGATGTAAATTTGAAATTATATGTCGTATGAGTTCCGAAATGATATCCACACGTTGACCTTATAATATTATAATCTTGTAATCATAATTCAATATAAAAATGATCGCACATAGTGACGTGATGAGAATTCCAATGAGATAAAGTATTACACAATATTTTTTAACATACGCACGACGTAGTTACGTGAATTTCTGTAAACACCTGTACGATGTTGCTTCGATTAGAAAAAATGAAATATTAAGTATTGGTTTGGTATCATAAGAAGGTTGTCAGAACAATCAATAATAGGACAAAGAATTTTAAATTGGAAAATTTTTGTGATATTTGAGTAATTAATTGAAATCAATGTTGAATGTATCCTTCGGGCTAAGAGAAGACTGCTGAAATTGAATGTGTCGATATGGAATTGTCGATACCGATAGATGTTGTCGTCGTGCTAACTGTGAAAACAATTAATGACAGTTAGTTTCGTGCTGTCGAGTAAAGGAAGAAAGCGATAGAACATCGAAGCAACTACGTAGTAGAGAGTGACTACGCAACGATCAGTAGGGTACCAACTGTTGGACATTACCATTGTCTAAATACTGCTATGTAATAAGTTCCTTATGAGTTTGCGTATAAAACGTGATAGAGGAAACGATAATAGATATCAGTGTTCTAAGAGAAAATACCGCAAAATGAGATTGTGCACTTTACAGTTTCTTAAAAGCTTGTTATATTATAATACAATAATATTTCAGTTAACAGTTTTACTTTGTATCTTTTCCTTGATTTTATGACATTCTATTTTAATTGTAATTGAATCCGTTTAAATTGCTATCAATCTCATTTCACGGTAAAAGTGGATTAAGGAGACAATAGAAGTGGGCGAAGACCGAGATAGGCGACGCAAGAAATAGGGCGAGCGATCGAGGTATGATCAAAATTACAAAAAAGTGATAAGCGTGAGAGGGGCACACATCAGCAGGATATCATAGATCGTGTTAGAATTGATTGAGTTGTAGAATCGGTCCGCTTACCTCCGTTCCCTAGCTAGCAATGGAAGCAACGTAATGATCAATGTGTCAATAATACGACCAAGGAGAGAGAGAGAGGCGCGAACGACTTATGCCTTAAAACGACGCCTTAAATGATATGCGATTAATCGAGGGATCTTTTCCCGATGGTGGGGACGGCATTGCTATCGTCCGAGACGAGAATTCTCGTCCTTAAACGAAAGGAGAACGCTAAACTCTTCAAGTTGCAAGCCTCGCTGTAAAGGGGAAAATGAAGTGAAGACAATTGCGAGTCATTGTGCAAGAACCGCGCGAGATAACCACAAACGTAAAGGAAGAGAATCATCGTTGCTAAGAGAACAAACAGTGAGAGAAAGAGAGAGATAGAGACTGTTGGCAGTGGTCTATAGACAATGGCTCGATCCAACTGTGGTAGCGGTCAGCGATTTTTCGAACTGACTGCGCGTACGACAATAATGAAACGTATGCGAGAGGCTTGCAGTCGCATCGATCATAATCGACAGTTCGGGACCTTCTTTATAGGGTTCTCGAAAGTGATAGAATACCTGTCGTCGACGGCGGCTGCTCGGCACAGGTTTCCCCGATTGTGTCGCTTGCTTCACGCAAAGTAGCAGATCCAGCGCTGGTGCTCGACACGGATCCTGCAATTGCGTGCTATTATTACAGATATTACTACAATTATGGAAGACATACGTGGAAAAAATAAGAAAATAGCTGAAAATAATACATAATGCATTATACTTGTTAACACGGAAAAAAAAGAATGTTTATGCCAACCAGATTCTGGTTGGCATAAACATTCTTTTTTTTCCGTGAACGTATGCGTATTTTTTAAAAATCTAATCTGTATATTTACTACAATATCTATTATGATGTTTTAGATATTATAATAATCTTTATGATAAAAAAAGCAGAGAACTCAATAGTGTAGTACCACCAATGCGAGTGCCGTTCGGCGGTGCTGTTACTTGAGTGGGATGCGCTGTTTTAACAGTGCTACTCGTGTTGGATTGAGTCGAATGCGATTGAGCTGTGGAATGAGACACTGGTGTCTCAGCGGGCGTACGATTCATGTGTGCTCTCGATCCTAGATCGCCGGTCAGAAGATCCATCAACAGAGACGGCCTCTGAGTACGCGGTTGGCCTTCAGTTATCGGATGCATATCCACCACGCTTCTCTTAGGTTCCGGTTGCATCTCGTCTGTATATAGAAATTACAAAGCATTTGATTGGGAAGATTCTTAGTTAATTTACATTTTGAGGATAAATATTTTAATTAGGTTTAAACGCGCTTTCGAGTCTGCCATAAAATAACTGGAACAAGTACGACAAAGATAGATATGAAAAACGCAGAAAAATTCTTTAACTGGCTTGCGAGTGTGATTGTAAAGTTTTTCAACCTTATTAAAGCACTAACCGCATCTTCGATTCTCAATTTCCTGCTTTAGGTTCTTTAACTCGTGAATAAGATCCATCAGCAGCGCGCCCCGCGATTTTGGTACGGTGGTACTGCTTCCATTGATCTTCTCGCGTATGATGGTGTGCATGTTTCGTTCGTGCTCGGATATCGGCGCTTGTCCGATCTTGTAAACGATGAACGGAAGCATTTGAATGTACAAGGCTGTACGGTGCGTCACAATAAATTCTATGAAATTCCAGAGATATGTGGAAGCTTCATTGCGCTTATTCAGGAGACGCATTGCGCGTAGAATTATCCGCCATTCCGTTCTCAGCTCAGTTTCGAAACATATTGTCATTATTTTAAGCGCTGGAATCAAACATTCGAGTATTAGATGCGTATCGTTCATGAAAGCAACAAGCATGTAGTATTTACATGACGACAATTTTATGGAAATTATATATAATAATTTATTTTCTAATTTTCGCAAAAAATTTAAATTTGTTTTCTTCCTATAAATCTTACCTAGGAATGCGACCTGGTATAATGTTAACGATGTTTTCGTTAAAGCCTTTGGATCTCTCGCGGTGAACGTTATGCTACCGGTCCTTGTATCCGTCGGGGGTCTTTGCATCGTCAATGGTATCGGTTTTGCACCCGGCGGCCAAAGCGCGTTCAATACGGTCGTTAGAGCAAAAGAGATGTCCGACTGTTTCAATTTCGGTACGTCTGAAGAAATCAGTTTAAGATAACACGATACGTTCGTAATGTTATTCTTCCGAATTAGTGATGCACTCTTTTACCTTTTCTCCCAGTTCCAACGCGCAGAAACAATGGTATCAACAAGTTCAACAGCGCATTCTCCGTGCGAGTTTGAGTAGCGAACATGTTCTGACCACCGAGAACATTTTCCAAGGAATATCCCTCGCCGAAGGATATCACGTGTAGAGCAACCAAACGTAACACCGTCGAGCAAAAGTGCGCAGGCGGAAGTGGAGCGGGTAGCTTGCTCATTAAAGCAGCTGTGGAAGCCGAAGTTAAATCTTCAGATAAATTGTCTCCGACAATTAAAGCCTAAAAAGATTAATAATCATTAAAATCAAAATCCGATTTAATTAAGGTAGATCTGAATAATATGACAGATGATCTTAATATCCTACCTGACAAGTAGATAACAACGTCTTCAAATACTGAAAGTGCGCGATGTATGGAAATTTTGCTAGAGTTTCGTAGACCCCTTTCAAAAGATCACTGGCAGCGATCCAATCGGTATTTCTTCTGATCGATGGTTTCTTATGAATTTTATTGAAGGTTTTATCCAATCTCCGGAGAATGAGCGTTAACGCTGGTCTCATTTCGTCTGCCGCCCATTCAGTTGAAGGAAGAATATCGTTCATGTATCGTTTGAGACCACGGCAAGCCATAGTGATCGGATCGTATGGAGAGATCTTCAGAAGACTATGAGCGATGTCAGCCAGGCGCTAAATAAGAAACATTATTTTTTAGTTTAATCCCTTTACATAAATCTCTTCTAGTAACAGATATAATTGTATTAAGAACCAAATACGAAAAATTATATTTCATTAAAAATAAGGATAAAATATTGCTAACACACCGTTATTTGTTGAATTCATTGTCTACAGACAAATTAAACATTGCAAATATGTTACGAAGATCAATAAAAATCGCCAACTTACCACGTGACATTTTGAATCCAGCAACTCGATAGTCTTTCCATCTTGAGACTTCCTGTTGAGCTCTACCAAACGAGTGGAACAACGAGTCACGAAATCCCCGACCATATTTAATAAAGTATCACGCGGTCTCCTAAACTCGTTCTTATGGAAATCCTCGTCCCGATCGTAAAAATGTCGAGCTTTCGAGTGTTCCATATATTTCGTGTGAGTGTCTTCTTCGTAATCGAAACCTGGTGAATACGGACCTTTGCCATAATTTTTTTGACTGGAACCTTTATGTTCGGGACTCGATTTTTGTGGACCGTTATAGTACCTACAAAAATTAACGAGATATTGATTTTATTAAATATTATTGGGTACAAGTAAGAAAAACAAATGTAACGAATTTAGTCCATACTTTGTCAACGCTTCGGAATTGTTAACTAAAGTCCTAACTGCAATCGCTAATTGATTTATTATTTCTTTCTCCGGTTTGCCTTCTTTATTGTACGTTGGTAATTGGATTTGCTGAACATAGCACGGCAGTATCGCTTCTAATATTGTCTGTAAAAAATACAAAATATATTACACACTTGATGAGATAAAAATTAACGACAACATAAATTAGCAACATTATGTAGGACATCTTACCAGCATCTGTTGGCCTCTGATCGAGTCAGGTGCATAAGCTATCACCATCACACAGAGAGATATGCAGTCAAGCACGTCGACCATTTCATTTTCATCATGGTAACAAAAGTCTATCGCTTTCAAAGGCTTTTCTTCTTTCACTAATTCTCCTATATTGAGTGGATCCGGCGACGGAGTTTCCAAACTCAATAATAAGTTAAACAGACACGTAGATGGAACCTTAACAAAATAACGTTTAATATTATCAGAAATATTAATTAATTTTTTTTATATTTTTTATTTATCGAGATAAAGGAAAGCGAACCTTATGAGCCTCGCCGTGAACGCTTATCATATCCGTATCCAATATGGTGGAAACACTGCCAAACATCTGTAGAATGAAGGGTTTACGGTTCATGAGATAAAATTGTTTGACGGCATACTCGACGGTGGTCGTCACGAGCTTGTTCGTCTGGTGCGTCGAGTATAGCTGCAGTAAGGTCGGCATGATCAATAAGTAACCGTTTGTCGAGAAGATATTTTTGAAATTATGCGCAGCATTTATGTAGGTCGCCACGACATAGCGTAGAATGCAGGAATCCTCACTGTGAATGATCACGGCGCCATTCAGGACGTTCAGGAAGAGATGTATATCACCGGAATACGCAAAATTGCCGGCCATGGCCTCAAACATGCGCGCGATCAGTCTGACCCACATAAATTTATGCATCACATCCAGCCCAAGAAGCTCCTGAAGTCAAAGAGAATCTCGAATTTATTTATAAGATACAATACATATTATTTTAAACAGTCTAATGGTTATAGATGGTTAATCAAGAAAGTTTAAGCTTGAATAAGAAACTTAAATACATACTCTTCCGATTTCGCCACCTTTGTACAGATCTAAGTCCGCTTCCAGTGCTTTTCGCGGGAACGACGGTAGCTTCATGAGCTCTTCGTGAAGAAACACGACCCTTTGCACTACCATATCGACATTCTTCAGGATCGCCCAGGTCAACAGCACCTTTCCTATTTCCACAAATTTGTGCATCAATTCCTGTCGTTGCAATGCATTGAACGCATCCTCCGGCTTCATATGAACGAGTTCAATTTGCGGGAATTGAGATCTCTTGAAGAAATAGTAGTCTCTAACGTACGATGATGAATTGTGTATTTGATCTGCAAGTTGACAAAAAATTTTAGCAACGTTAACAGAATGAAATGTTATTGTAAAGATCACTAAATAAGGAACTCACGCGTCTTGTAATCCACGAGGAAATACTCGTGATGCTTTGATTCTTCGATACCGAAAAAGTCCAAGGATTCTCGAAGTATCTGACAAAATTGTGTGTCCTCTTGGACCGGAAACTGCGAAGGTATTTCTCCGGCATCAGGATCCGATGGGCCGTGAACGATGATCTTTTTCGCTGATGGAACATTCGCCGTAAGTAGGATTGATGCATCGCATTGTTCCTTCCGCAGAATTTGCTTTAGATCTTTAAACATAATACCGTGTACACTGTGCACCACCTGATATCAGAAAATCATCGTCAGCAATTCTGTATTAATGAATAAATAAAGCTTGGAAAAAGAATGATTTAAGAAGGCATATATTTTACCATCCACAGGATTGACAATGCGGTTCCAATCAACTTTTGGCCCTCCTCGTGCGGAGTGCGCACGTAAAACATGACGTATCCAATAATATAATTGTACAGCGCGAACGCAGCCTGTTGCGGCAACTTAGGCACGAATCTGATCAGATGTCTCAAAATCTTGAACATTAATTCTTGCTTTTCCCTTGTGAGACGCTCTAGCACGTACCGAAGAAATAATGCGCTATCTTCCACCAAGCAACTCCAGATCACCTGATATGAAATTAATATTACTGAATAACGAAATGTGTAAAATTGTAGCTTACAAATTAATTTATTTCATATGCTTTCTTCACCTGATATGCCACTTCATACACCGCGTTTCCATCGTCGGAGACTGCTGGATCGTCCAGGAGGTTGATAATTTGAACGATCGCTGAACACAGTGATGAAGGAAACAACGAGAGAGCTGACTGACCGTGATGCGATTGAGTATTCCTTGGAACAGTCTCAGCTGCATCTTCATCTCCTACATTACCTTTATTAAAAAAAAAGAAATATTGCAAAAAATAAATGCTTAGAAAAAATGAATTGTACATGTACCTTCATCGTGATCATCTCCTACTGGGCTGGGTTCGTAAGCGGCTTGTACGGTGATCGGTATCGTCGTGATAAGAAAATTTTCTCTTTCTTCTCGCTTCTTGTCGTCCTGTGCTTGAAGAGCTTTCGTGATCAATTCGGTCTGCTGCTTCTTCCGCGTCTTCGTCGCGGTCACTAAAGATCTCTAAAATGAGAAGCGAGTGCCTCAGGTAATCCATTAATTTTCGAAAATGTGGAACATCATTCAATAATTTCTTTTATGGTCTATACAAGTATATTAGGTGCAATAAAATATGCGCTTGCTGGCTCGTACCGGCCTAAATATTCTTGTTTAAATTTTTCTTTAATATCTTATAATCACTTACATGATGCTCCTGATTGATAGTAACCTCCTCCATCTTAGTTTTGACCTGGGGCATCCAGGGCGGATCGACCACCGGCAAAGATTCTATTCCGATCTTCGGCGAAGGCAAAGTAAATTCTATTCCTGGCGGAGGAACTTTGAAAGTTAGATGAGCCGCCTCCTCCATCCGCGGCCATACTTGATAACGTAATTTCCATAGAACTTGAAATCGCAAAATAGCGTTGATGCGCACACTAGTGTTATTGTGTTGAAGACCCTTGTGCATGAGATCGCTAGCCTGGTTCGGTGCTCGTACAGCCGATACTATAAAAAGCGCCGCGGCAGATGCCGCGACTTCTTGATTAGATTCTAATAGGAGCTCCCATGCGACAGGCAACACTTCCACAAACAAATCTTCCGTCATGACGACTGCCCCTTTGATTAAAGTAGCCAAAGGTGAATGAAAAGCATCCTTCACTTGAGTCTTTATGTATTTCAAGACCGGCGGTGGATCTTTATCCTCTTCATCTTTAACATCATATTTCGTTGTGGTTCTTCTTGAGGATTCTTTGCCCCTTTCAGAGTCCTGCTCTGCGAGATCCTTCGAGGAATCCCTTTGAATTAATCGGCCGGATTGAGAACCATCCAGATTTTTTTCTATCCTGTAGAAGTATTCGTTAAATTAGCATCAGATGTAATCAGGTGTAAATCAGGTAATTTAGAAAAAAATAGTTATTTATAAATTTTAAAATGTGGATTTTTACAAACACGTATCTGTATATCGACAAAGGTATTTAATGAATTTTAATAATATTCTCTTAATTTTATACACAATATTTATTTAATATTTGAGTTAAATATTTATTCAATTAACAAATAACGCAATAGCACATTTTGTAAAAATATGAATTACTTGTACTTGCGTCCCACGCTGTCCTTCCTTCGAATGGGCGACACCTGCGTGCTAGTTTGATCAGACACTTTACGACTGCGTTTGCCCTTCTTGTCATCCTTTTTGTCACTGTCAATGTCCAATAATCTCGTACCGTCCAATATACCAAATTCCTCTCCATAGATCTTTTTCACCGACTTTATCAATCTACTGCTAGCGCGCATTTGTCGTCGATGACAGAAGGGATGGCAGAAGTTCTGATGGGAGCAATAGAAATTGAAGGAATTGGCGAACTGCACAAGCACCTTCATCCACGGGAAATTCTTGTTGGTCTCGTCGGTTTCGTTGCTGTCGCTCGGACTCTCCGGTGGCTGATCGTCGCTGAGGATGCCCGGCGATTCATCGCCACTGACTTCACCGCCGACACCGGGTTCGGACGTGTCGCTTCTGTCGGAAAGCGAGCTCACTTTCCTCTTGGATTGAATCGAATCTGCGCGTTTCACTGTATCTATAGATGGAACATATATTAATATATTATTGACGCATTACTTAATGTATATATAAATTATCAATATTAACAAAATTAATTCTACAACGATGTTAATCTACTTAAAAGAGCGATTTGTGGATATAATTGATTATGTCGTCTTTTAAACGGAATATTTTACACTATCCTTGATTTGTTTTAAGATTTTACTTACACGCCTCGCACTCCGTATCCTTGCCCTCTTTGGTATTGCGACGAAGTTTAAGGCTTCTCTTTTTAAATGAACCAGTCGCAGCTCCGGCAGTACTGCGACGAAGGAGGAATGGTCTAGTTTGTGGTGCCGGCACCCTCTTCGCTTTCTCCTTCTCGACATTTTGGGCTTCTTCACCTTGAATCGTAACATTTGATTTGCTGCTTCCCTCAGACTCATTATCAGGTTCGTAGAGGACAAAACTGATTTTGCGCTCCGCTATGGAATAAATTTATATTTTTGCCGATCAAATTCTTCGTAGCCCGTCTTCGAAACAAGGTGATTTTATTCAGAATAACGCGCTCATTAATTACATATCATTTTAGACTAACCGACAACTTCACGATCGCCGGCTATAGATTGAAGACTCTGCGCGGATGCCTGTGAATGGCCCATGGACGATAAAGCCACGCTCCATCGTCGATTCGCTTCTCGACTATACATTCTTTCCCAAGGCGGGGGACGCTCTTTCGTCAACAGTTTACTCGATTTCGGTAAAGTTTGGTAAGTTTCTCTCAGAAACGCTGTCACTTCCAACAGCAGAACGCAAGCAACGAGACGCAACGCGAAGGGACATTGGGATCCATAATTATTTATGCTAGCTAAAAGTTATTAAATTTTAATTACATTTTATCTGACTGCTGAATTGACCTTCTAATATTTTAATCATAGAAGTATTACCATCATCAAGAAAATCTTCCTCCTCATCTTCTAGAATCAAATCTCTCTGTTTGCTCTCGTCGGATACTATGCTGGTTATCTGTTCCATATTTTGTTTATCCTCAGCCATGAATTCTTCCAAGCGTGCTCCTATAGCCTGTTTTAATTACAATTTTGTATTTTATTTTGTGAAAAAAATTCTTTCAATTAAACAGAAATGTATACTGTTCAATTAAAAATACCTCTGCCCATTGATAAAATAATTTTCCCGCAGTGCGTTGTAGTATATGAACGCGTCTAAGTGCGGTGGAGGCGTTCCGACTGTTTATCGGCACAGACGGTCGAAACATGGGGAAATTGTGCTTCATCCACGCGGGCCAGTGGCCCTTGTTGCACTGGTGCACCAAATGCGCGCATTCCAGTATCAGGCAAGCACGAGAGACTATCGGCGCGTATGGCTGTAATCACATAGTTAAATACTTTCAGCTTCTATTGCGCTTCACAGAAATACAGAGTGTGAAAAATACAAGATAATCATTACAAGGTCCAGAAGTGACGCCATCAGATGGGGATCGGGAACAGAGCCTGGCTGGCAGGTCTCCAGCAGAAAAGAGAATCGTAACATTCCTTCAAATACAGCGAAGCGGGGTACCAATCTTCTATCTTTCAGTACAACGAACTCGGATTCTCTGCAAGCCTCGCCAAGCTCCATGGAATTCTTTCGACTGAAATCTAATCAGAAACAGATGCATATCTCGACGGTGAATAAATATTAATTCAAATAACAAACCATAAAACTGCAATTAAGAGTCAAGCGCTGGCGACAGTGCGCAATAAATAAAATATAATGTTCTTTAATAAAAAATCATGATATAACAATAAAAACGATGTTCTTTAATAAAAAATCAATTTAAATTTTTATTTAAATTATTTTGTGTGTTAACTTTTGACTTTTTATCACATCACTTCGACTCAATTGATGACCAATCCGTGCTATGTATTATTTATTCTTGTGCCTCATTTGTGTTCTCGTGGCTTGGATGGATCCTTTTCCACTCGGCCTTGTAACCATTTGTGAACGACATATTTGACATCATGATCTCCACTACGTGAATTTTTTTGAGAGGTTTTTAATATATTGTCCGTTGATAAAGACTCGAAAATGAGTCGTAACGTCCGGTTTTATTGTTACATCATGATTTTTTTATTAAAGAACATTATATTTTATCTATTGCGCACTGTCGCCAGCGCTTGACTTTTAATTGCCGTTTTATGCTTTGTTATTTGACCTTATCGAGAGTCAACTATTTATATATCATTTGATTATTAAATATTAATTCGCGGTTTCGTGGTAAATAAACAATTTATATACACGGCGGTATATACAAGAAAGATTAATTCGCGTGAAATGCAAGTATAAATCTGCTCTTACAGTTTCCGGGTGTCTCTTCCATGCTTTCTTTCTTCTTGCTCTTTCCGAAACCGATTTTATTCAACTGATCCTCCATCCGTCGTTTCGCCTTTTGCAGAGTTATGCCAACACTAAAAAAGGATCACGCGCATTTTAATCTATTATTCTTTATTTCTCGAATAATAGAATAATTCATGTAGGCGGGTAGCAGAGCAAGTTAGTGCTTTAAATAGACGACTTACCCGCGACCGGTTCGCGACGCGCTGCGATAATGGCCGTAATGGAAGCTGGGTTGCCTAACAAAGCTGCCGTCTGTGGGCGACTCGCTACTTTCATGGCTATCGGTAGAATCGGTTCGACTGTACTCCTTCCGGAACCAATTAACTAAAACCGATCGAAACGATTCAGTATAATGGCTCATAGTGCGCCGCAAATGATACGCGCAATTCTTGCCGCTCACCGATACCGCCAATTTGAAATCGCGTCGACTTCCGCGGTCCCAGGGAAGGCTCGCCGATACCTAAATTACGTTCACTCTGTCTGGGTGTCAGCACGTGATGCTTCTTGCGCAGATTACCTAACGGACTTTGACTGATCTTCACGTTCTCCTCGCTCAATTCCGTCTCGAGGAGACTCTGCAAATTCGATCCCGCCTATACCCCATTAAACCCTTTAATACTATACAGAATGACAGACAATGACGTAATTATTGTGCGATCATTAGCATTATAATATTTACAGCGCAAGTGGACGATGTGCTCCGTTTCTTAAAGAGGAACTTCCGCGTGCCTCTATCATCGACAGTGTAACACGTGTCTCCTCCGATATCCGCATGTTCCTCTAAATCCGATTGATGAATATGTCTATAAAAATAATAAACATGTAGAAAGTGAGCGAGTTCTTGGAAAGCGTTTATTCGCTTCTCAGCGAACTATTAGCAAGATTATATTTTCTAACAGAGTCACTTAGCTACACGGAAAAAACGATAACGTTGCCACAACCACAATAATAGTAATATTTGGTACAGCCACGTCCTGTGGTTGTCACATTCACATTGCTTTGTGTAGTGCATCTATATATGTTTGTCTCAACATTCACTATGTTTGCTGTACCAAATGCATATAGTTGCCTTCACATTAATATGGTTGTCACAACCACACCACGTGGCTGTACCAAATATTACTATTATTGTGGTTGTGGCAACTTTATCGTTTTTTCCGTGTATTATTAAGGCATGTTTATTATATGTAGTTAAAGTTCGGAGCATTCTTAGAGCGAAAATTAAAATGCGTTTTGTACCAAAATGTACAAGTGCGAGGACAATCTCTAAGATCCCTGAAAGTAAAAAAAAATAGTTTATTGAGATTTGAGGTCCGAAAATGCTCCGTTCAGCGGGAAGTAGCAGCGCGTACTTTCACATGTAACATTTTTCATATCCCAGAAAGTCCACTTTAAATTTTAAGTTAAAATAACTTATTTATTGTGTGTTACTTATTGACAAACTAGAAATGTTAATTAATTAACACTAATACATTTGTGTTTGTTCTTTTAACTTTAAGTATAATATAAGTATAATATAAGTATAATAACATACAAAATAATTCAATAGTTATATTAACACATGATATTAATAATTTTAACTTAAATTATATGTAATAGAAACATTTAATTTGAATAAATTTGATTATTTTGTATGTCAAAGTTTACAATTATTTGAAGATTTACTTTGTTTATGTTAAAATGACTTTAAGCATGTTGATTTTTTAAAAATAATTATGTTAAAAAAACTCAAAATAATATTCAATTTCTAAATGACATACATAAAAAGTTAAGTTATTACGTTGGCATAAACGTAACACGTGAAAATGTTATGAAAATAATAACATATCTGTTGTATGTTAATTTTACATTGAAATAATAATCAAATCTTGGTAATACAAGACAATTTTAACATATGGACGCACGATTTTTTACTGTGCAAACCTTATGACACGTGTTGTCTGCATGTTGCTGTTACATCGTTTATTCGGTCGATCCGCGGAGTCCAGGATTCCACTTAGAGCGACCCGTCGGAAAATGCCACCGTGCGCCTCCTTGACGTACGTCATCAACTGTCGCACGTCGCAATAGAGGCCAATGTTCTCTTGCGCCTTCAGCTGCTTCATAGAACCGGTGAGGCGCGTGACCAAGACCTTGAAGATGCAGGCCATTATCTGCCCTTCGATACCGCGCGATCCGTAACCGCCGGCGTTGTACGACGTCGCGACGCCACTCCCTGTCGCGAGGACGTTCCCGCCGCTTCCGCCTGAGGTACCGACTCCGCTTCCGCCGGTCCCGGAACCGATCATGCCGGCACCGAAGTTCGTCGCGTAACCACTTTGAGAGGCCACGTCGGGCGATTTGCCGGACATTCTTTTCTGATCTAAGAAAATGATAAAGAAAATAAGCCTTCTGCAGTAACACAAAATGAAAAATCTTTTCTCCTTTGTATAGAACGGAGCAATCTTTAAGTCATGTATAACGCATTTATTTCGCATTTATTTTGCATTTAATTTACTCACTAAGCGGCGACAACAATGAACTCGGATCGACGCAGTATCCGACGTATGCGTGAAAGAAGTCCAAGATTTCCGTCAGCGGTTGCTCTCGCATCATCGTTCGTAAGAATCGCGAGAATTGACGGGAACTCGCGCGATGCAGCTTTGTCAAGATAGTCTGGCCTTGGGAGCGACAGATATCAGCCTGGGACCCGCGCACCCCGTCCAAGCAACCGTGTGGGCAGCCTAGATGCCTCAGCACTCTGATCACGCAGTTCATGAGAAGATTGTGTGCGGTTGGTTTGCTTTTGCTCGAATCGGATCTATGTTCCTGTTGTAATTCTGTTGGCGAATCCTGTTTCTTTCCTGTTTCCGACTTATTGTCGATTCCCGTACCAGATCCTATACGAGAAATAAGATTGATTTTGAAGTGAAGATTTATAATTACATAATAAATCTTTTATTTTAAAAGAAACAAAAATTATTTAAAAATATGTATACGTTGTTTAAAATGTTATTGCATTCTAAATAATATAATTATATCTGATTAATTTGATTTCATTGCCTGCGTTACTGCCAGCGGCTTCTTCTCGGAGACAATGCTTCATCACACCCATGTCCATTAAAAGTTCCATCAAGTTTAACATAATCTCGCAGACTCGCGACGTGCAGGTGGTATTATCTCGCAAAGCAACGAAATGTATCGCCTAGATGACAAAATGCGGGTATGATCAAAGAATCGAGAAAATGTAATTATATTTTGCAGTTACCTTCAACACGACTTGAAGATCAACATCACCTTCTTTGGTGATGTAACACGCGGAGCCCGGAGCTTCCGGCACTTCGTCGCTCATATAAGTGATATTAGAATCCGTCTGGGATCTCGTAAGACTGGGTTTTCTCTCGGAACACAAACGACTGCCTTGGACGCTGATCATATCTAATTGACTGTCGATGGATCCCTGAAGAGAAAATAGAAATCAGATGCTCAAAAAATATGAAAATTGAACAATGGTTATTATAATAATAGTTCCAAAAATAATTAGCAACAATCATGCTATTAATTAAATTGTACCCTGTATACACAAGTGGAATAAAAAAGAAATAAATTAAAAAATGCTATTCTGATTTTACGTTATCGTGCGATCATACTTTGCAGAAAATCGCAGGTTTCTTTACCTGACGCTTCATGTAATCAGGGGATGGGGTTGGCGTGTGTTCCGTGACGGTGATAATAGGGTTCGGCGCGGTGTAGGATTGACTATAAAACCGACTCTGTTTTCTCTCGATGCGAGTATCGCCGACGTACCTACAAAACAGCGTAGATCAGAAGTCCACTTCGACGGTGTTTCGAATATCCTCATGCCACTTGCCAATGTGAGCCCTAATCAAGCACTACGATCTCGTCTCTATGATCTCGATCTACGATCGTGCGCCTGTCATTCCGTCGACACATGCACGATGAATTTTAACGATTTTACGTATCAACATTGCCCATACGGTGACAATTATAAGTTTTACAGATCGAAAATTAGTACAAGATAGAATTAGAACAAAGAATATATTTAAAAAATTTAGACGGATGAAAGAAAAGAAAGTTTTACTTTTAGAAAAATTAATTAAATATGAAAATCTATAGGTATTTGCGTAAATGTTAAAGTTAATTAAATTTCTATAAAAAATGGATTAAGACGCATTTATTTTTTATCTTTTTTGTACGCGTACTTGAAAAAATCTTAAAAATACTAAACTATCGCATATTTTCAATTGTTATATCAATCTGTTTGAATAAATTAAAAAAGATAAGACGAGATTTTTTTATTTGTTTATCAAGAAACGAAAAATATATTAATCGTGGCAATTTTAAATCAATGTGAGTGATAAATCAATTAAAAGATCAAAGGGCAATTTCGACTTCTGATGTATCTCATAGTACAACATGCATAAATATGTGAAACACGAGGATGTTTCTACACACAATGTAATCTTCTTATTTATATCTATGCTGAAATATGAAGCAATAGATTACAAAAGCAACGTAAGGGGAAACTTATTAACCATGATAATGGATTTTAATTAGTGCATGATATAATTTTAATGTAGAGTGTAGTGTATACTTTATATAAATATTTAAATGCCATAAAATAATGTAACTAAAATTATGGGGATAAACGAACATCGTAAACGAAAAGGCGTTGATTTCGGGAATTGGAATATTATCTTACATGTATATTTTAAAAAGATGGAAAGAGAAAGAATGGGAAAGGGAACGATTTTGTGTACAGAATCAACAAAACATAAATTATTATTAAAGAATCGAAATTATTACATAACAGAAATAATCGTTAAAAAATTATTGTAGATAAGATTTGTCAATGATATACGGAGCGGGTTTAGTGATATGTGCCTCGTGTGCCTTCGTGGATTCTTGCCGATGTGCTGATGCGACTGAATTTCGGTGTGTAATAAAGGGGTAAAAGTGCGCCCTACCGAAAGCAGGAAGCTCGTAAAAGAAGCGTGTGAACCGAGCTGCAGTACGGAACTTCCTCCGAATGACGTTGATGACTTACCCTCCCGCGGTCAGCTCGTTAATCAAGCAGCTGAGCACGAGTTCGGGGTGAAAGGGCGAACGAGAGAGAGAAAAGAGACACACACAGAGAAAGACCATTACGCATAAGTATTACGATAGGCTTATCGATATTTAAGCACTGGATTAATTGTCGGAGTACATGAGCTACATTCTTGGACCATATATCAGAGCAATTACATCTAACTTCCAACACGTAGCATAGATTGCTACAATTAAGACACATAGTTACTATTTTAACAAAAAAAATACATTGGACTGTATTTAATTCTAGAAAACTTATACTATAGGGAAGTTAATAAAAAAAAATAAAGTGTTAATAAATAAATCTAGATATATGCATTATTCACCCAATTTATGGTCGAAAACATCTTTCAACATCGTCAGTGTTGGATCAAGTTTTTATAAAATTTTGTATTTATCGATCTCTATTTAATTTTAAACTTTTAATAAATAAAATTGAGATCAAATTATATTAAAATTCAGAATTTATTGTAATATATGAGTATAAAAAAACAAAAAGAATTTTTAGAATATTGTATATACATATATTTTGTACATACATATATTTATATATTATATATTTATATATTATCCAACATTGATTCTTTTCTATATCCGTAAAAAATTCTTGCTCTAAACGTTCGTCTCTTATTGCATACAGCCTAAGCACAACTACGTGAGCTATTATTGTTATTTTCACCTTTTGGCGATTATTGTTATCACACAATTAAGATATAGATATAATTGTAATTTCTTAAACCAGCCTACAAAAATGTGTTCGCGCGTAAATATGCACCAAACAGTCGTCTCTCAAGTTTACTGAGAAATGAAAACGCTCAAAATTATGCAAAATTTATTTGCAGTAAATTAAAAAAATAATATAAAAATTACGTAAGTTAGAATGCGGACCAAATCGCGTATTTACGTGCGAACAAAGAAGATCGAAAGTTAAAGAGAAAAAAGTTATATAAAGTGTCGGAGTTTTTTTTTGCTTTCTTTCTCCGATAAAGCCAGCAGCGCCTACCTTAAACTCGGCATACTCTTTCCTTTGATTAGATTTGTAGGATGCTTCATGTAATCAACATCCTTTGCCTCAAAAATCTTTGAGCTGGTCGAAGTTGGTCTTGTCAGATGATCGTCTCCGGTATCAAGACTTGTATGACGTTCCTAAGAATCAACATTACAAATGGATATTAGTATATTAACAATGGATCTTTTAACTTCTACGTAAGAATTTAAAAAGATTATACAAATATAAGATAATTTTTTATATTCCCCTATTATTAATATTATTAAGCAACCAAAACACTCGGTTATTTACCTGCTCGAACAACATCTTGGGCTCGTCCTGACCAAGCTTCTCAAGTGCTTTCTCTGATTTCGAGAGAAGTTTTGTTTCCACAAAGGCCTTGAGATCGGCAATCTTCATGCGCTTTTTCGTCTTCTCGCTGGCGCGTCTCGTATGTCTTGATTCGTTTTCGGGGGCTTCGCGTATGATAATTCTAAAAATGTGACCAAGTCTACACAGAAGAAGAGAAAGAATCTGTCTTGAGACGGCAAAAATCGTCACGAATGCGTACCCGCCGTTAGCGTGGTATCGCGAGTGTCGGGCACCTCTATGAAGTCCTTCAGTACGTCTTTCTTTTTACTCTCGGGACTCTGATAAATCGAGACTTCGATTTTCGGTATAGGCAAGGAGTTGCTGCGACGACGTGGCATTTGTTGCACTGAGGTTTCTTCATTGATTCTTCGTAGTCTACACACACAATACATTTCAAGAATAATATTTATCCAAATAACAACTACAACATCATTTTTAAAAATTTATTTTGAGAAATTATCTTAATATATTAAAATCGGAATTATATATTTTAATATATTAAAGTATAAAAAGACGTAAATGTAGAAGAATTATTCTATAGTCTTTATCTATATCTTTATACATATTTGTCCAAATTTTTATATTAATAATTACATTAAATACTCCATCAAAATGAGTATCAAAATGATTAGTATATCGCGTGTTAACTTTCGGCAAAGTAATATTGAATTTCTAATAAAGTAATATTAAATTTCTAATTCGCACGAGTTAACTGACCGGTAATAGAAAAATTGAAGAGCCCAGTAAACGCCTTCCTCCTGCCATTGAGGTACGAAAAGGCATCTCAAAGTGGCCACATCCAAAAAGGTTGCCGCACGAACGTCCGAATCGACGATTGTAGAACCGGTGGTGTGCTCGGTTGTAGTTGCATCTGCAGGTTGACGTTGTACCGAGAAACTTCCACGCGTTTTCGAAGTCTCTTGCGTTTCCTTCTCCGTCTTAGAAATTTTCTCCTCTTTCTCCTTATCCGGACCTCTAATTAGGAAGGCATTTAGACATGAAAGATTTTTTTCTTAATAATCTTATATTTAGTTTGATAATTAAACGAAAGTTTTAATTGTGTGAAGCTTAACTGACCCGGTTTTCGTAGCTTTTCCGTGATACTGTTTGCACGTGTCCAATCCAGAAATTGCCGTGACCTGTTCTATCGTGAACTGTTCTATCGTAGATCTCGAAGAGCTGGTTGTCCTGCCCATCGCGACGTGAAAAATGCTGGCTTCGCCCTGCGGTAGCCACAAAAATATTATTTGCTCTGCGCTCAGTCTTAAGACATTACCTCGTGTAACTCACTGCGAATATGGTGGAAACTTCTTTTACCCCATCAAGCGTTCTCTCCGATTCACTCAAAGATGGTAATCTGAATATTACCTAGAGCATTGAAAAATATATCACTTTTCGAATAATTTTGCGATTAATGTTCATCACAGTCTTACCATGTGCTCGTCTTCTGCACCAGAGCTTTCTTCAGGGATTGTTTCCGGGAAAACTGTGTCTTTCGGTGATGACAGCCAAGTACTCTGTTGCTGTTATTATTTTTACAAAGTTACTTATTTTTTACAATTACAAAATTTTGACGTTTATTTTATGGGATTTTACAAAGTTACTTTTCCTTTACAATTACAAAATTTGGACGTTTATTTTATGGGATTATAAACTTACATCTTCGTCAATTGCTTTCGAAGATTGCAAAGCACTTTGATCCGAAGTTGATTGGCTAGGTGGACTTTCGACATCTAAAACAATGTTTAATTAAAAAGAAAGCTAACAAGATGAAGAAAAAGATATTTTCGATTAAATATGACAACATTATCATTAAATCATCAACAGATATCTTATAATGTAATTTATGGCGACATATACTATGAATGTGTAAAATTCTGTTTAATTAATCAAAGTGGACTCACTTCCTCCAACAAAAACGTCATCCGACAATAAATGATGCTTGGCGGATTTGAAGGATTGGCTCCAATAAATGCGCGGTTTGGCGCGACAATGCGCTGTAAAGCAAGTTGCATCCGGATGTCGACATTCGTACATAGCGGACCATACTTTTAGGCCGTTCTCTAATCGTAAATTCGTTTTAAAGTCAATGTCCTTTAAATGATTGCATAGAGGTGCAAATAGATAGATGAAGAGCTGGATCAAGAAAGAGATCATTATTTTTGCAATCCATGTTCTATCAAACCGCATAGAGAAGTGAGATTTCAATAACTTACAGTCATGGTAGGTATCGGAAACAAGTAGAAAAAAGGATTTGAGGACTGATCAGCCTCGTTCTCGGCGCATTCTTCAGCTGAATCCAAAAGTATCCAGTGAAGAATGTAAAGAAGAGTCGTTTCCATCGTGCCGAGGGTCTGAAAATCCTTTCTAAAAAATTAACGGCCATGATTGTCACATGAAAATTCAAGGAAGTAGTCTGAAGATTACATGCTACTCAAATATGATTCACCTATTGTGCAAGAGACTGGCCGTAGCATGAAGAACATAAGGAAGAGCGGCTTGAATCAAACGCCAACGTGGCACACTTCTCAATATCTCGCTCAACGAGGGTGTCAGATCATTGTGAAGATCTTGCACTAAAACCCTTTCAAGGCACTATGGAAAAAAGAAAAAAACGCTTTAATGTGGAAGCTTTAGCATTCTTTAAAATCGTTAACTGTAAGTTTATAAAATAGCTATGTGTTTGATATATCAACTTTTTAAAATAAAAATATAATTAATAATTAGTAATTATACTTCCTCATATTTTCTTAAAGAGTATATATACTGACCGTGCACGCTTCCTTCATTTCCTGTGCGAGCATTTTGGGAATAAATAAACAGTATTAATAAAAAAATGACGAAATTAACAAATAATTTAAGATAAAATTAACAGAATAAATGGATTAGAACAGTAATTTTTGTGACAAGCTAAGTTGACAATGAGTGAAATATTATTGTACTTAATAAATAATAAATTATATGTTATCGCGTAATGCAGATTGTTTTGCAGATCGTGATGCAGATTGTGATATAGATATACTCGATCATAACAATGTGCATATACTAACTTTTAATACAACTTAATTTGTCTAAAAATTAATCACATTAGGAATCAATCTGTGTTAAAATCAAAATAATATTTTTTTATGTTAAATATATAATTAAATTTGCATTGTAATTTTGTGCTGAAGAATTAATATGATACATCTATACTGTTTATTTGATTACAAGAGGAGAAAGAACATACAAAATGCAAGGATGATAAAACCACAGAATACATTGAACATGAAAGCAGTCTTGTATGGACAGGCAGATATTAAACGGACGAGCCAACTTACGTGATGGCCTGGCGCGTGTTGACAGAACTGCAGGTGACACGTGGAGGCGGCCGCGTGGATAGGACATTTTATTAGTGCAAGTAAAGCAGGTATTGCATAACGTAGGACTGACAGGAGGAAACAATCAATTGTATACATTGTATTAAATTCTCAATTATGCTTCCGCATAAAGCCTTACAGATAGCAACCAATATTCTTTTAACACAAATTAAAGGCATATGAGATAGCTAGGAAAAGAATGTAAAATATGTCCATCGAGTATATATGTACAAGAAAATATTGCGTTCTTTTTTAAATATTAAGAAGGGAATAAGTATAACTTATAATGTGATATTATAAGCCCTGAAATCCTCCATGATATATTGTCTGTATAAATAATATATAGCTTTGTAAATATATATACATTATGTAAGAGCGCAAATATGTATAAAATTGTAAATTAATATACTTTCACATCGCTCTTGAAAGAGTGATAAGCGTTGTAACGACGTGCTATGTAATCTTTATAACACATCGTCATCCAAGATATATTAAAGCCACAAAATATAATAAAACAGATTTACTTAAATAGACATGTGAAGCAGGCTCTGAACAAAAAGCACACAATTATTTCGACAGAGACAATTACGGAAAGAGGAAATCGGAAGGAAGGAAAATTCTTCCATATAATAAAGCAGAAGCGGTTAAATATCCGCCCGATCGAATCGATGTCTCAGGTTCGATAATAATGGAAACACGCGACTATATTAATATCAGAAAGAAAAGCGATCGCGAGTATTTCGTTCGACCGATCATCTTAATGAATTTTACTCGCAATATTGGATGCATTTGTCTTTAATAATAAGTGTCTTTAATAATATGGTAATTATTACTGCTTTCTCGTACGATTTAAAAAATATTTAGAATATTGAGTCAGTTGTTACCGTGCAAGATGCTTCGTGAAGTTTTCCTAGCTTAGCTCGAATAAATGGCCTGAAAAATTATAAAATGAATCAGACGCTTACTTAAAGATAGATATGGGCATGTCACTGTCTTTTTGAAAAATAATAAAAAATTCTATATAGTCAACTGACCTTATATGACGCCAAAGGAACATCTGAACCGGAATAGGCAAAGGATACTCCTGCGTTCCTCCATCCATGGACCGCCGTTTATCCATGTTTGCTCCAAATGTTACTAAAACGTTTTGAGATCGCGAATGATGAGATCAAGCAGTTTAATTAATCAAACACGATAATAATTAGTCCTATCGTTGGTGCTGCCATCGCTATCACGTGTCTCACCTCGCAGAACGAATCCTTCCAACTTCAACTGCTAATACGCCTATGTATTGCACACACCCTCGGTAGAGTCAACAACACTGATCAGCCGGAGTGGATCAATCCTCGATTGGGAAACGTCGAAATCGTACGTTCGCAAGAATCGAAAACTAAGATAAAAATGATCTGGTCTTCTCACGCAAGATTCACACGCTCTTCCCTTTCTTACGAGTAAAATTCATTCCTCGTCGCGAAAAGGCGCAATCATCGCGCAATATTATCGTCGCGTGTTGGACGCAGCCGCCGGAAAACGCCGACGCCGGGCATGACGTCGTCGAAGGGTAGCGCCGCACCGAGAAGAGAGAGTATCACGTGCCACTCGGCCTAGTAACACACTTCCGTCATTCCCTGTGGATACCCTGCGCGACGCGGGTATGCACCCCGGCGCCGGGATAGCGTGTAACTGAAGGGACACGGTCTACGCGCCCACACGTCCTCGCGGGAAGGATGGTGAATGCGCGTGCGACTCTCGGAAAATCCAATGCGCCGGTCGTTCCATCGATCAGCCCAGGAATCTGCTGCTGGACCACCCCTACGGGAGGCAAGCCACCCCTTGCAGCGCGCCGCGTCGTGCCGCGCCGCGCCGCGTTCCTATCAACCCATTTACCCACCTAGCCCATCTAGCCATTTACTCGAGCAGCGCCCGATATAACGATGGGCGAGGCCATCTTCCTGCGGAGCAATGACTGGCGAAGAACGCGCAATTTACCTTCTCGTAATTTACACCCTCCATTTCGAGTCAGGGTGTGTACCATTAGAGTATGATAGATTGATAGGGGGATACCAACCAATTATTTATTTTTCACACAAAGACAATGCAGTTTTTGCGCCATAAAGATTAGATTATCTATTCTAGTATACGATAGACTAATCATCTAGTATACGATAAAAAATAAAGTACTGTAAAAAATAAAGAAAACAAAGATAATAAAAGACATTTATTATCATACATTCTTAAATATACATATTAGGATTTAACGAGTCTGCTTTAAAATCGTTTTCCGCCCACCGTTGCTCCAATTCCATTTTCAGCATCTTTATGTGTTGCAAGATGCTTTTCGGCAAGCTTTTTGTTGAGAAAATTCTCAACATCCTTTAACGTCATGTCCAACTCGAAAACGATTTCTCGTGCACACGTCGTTACTTCGTCTGTTTTTAGAATCTCTTTAGGGTTTACCGGACTAATTTCTATGCAAATTTCTGTGTTATCATCCGCGTCGCCGCCTATTCTTCTCGCTTCTTCACTTATCGTTTTACAAACATCGCGCCACAATTCTTTTTCACCAGGATGAAGTACTTCGACAAACTCGCGAAAATTTTCCCAGTCCATGTCCACGCTGTTCTCAAGAATTTTACGATAAATTGACAAAATCTTTGCCGTTATGTATTCATCGTTATTTCCAACGATATTTTTTAATGATGCGTCTTTATAAACAATTTGTCGTACAATTTTTCTTGTAGAATTATCTGCAAACTTGTCAGAAGAAACGGAAGTCATATTTTCATGAAAAATCTTGACGGAATCTTTGGATTTATTCAAATCCTGATTACACATATTTACAAAGTTATCTTGCCTCCTAAGTAAGCAATTCTTATCCTCTGCTAACTCAGACAATTTAGTTGGAATACAATCATCCGCGCAGATATTTTTTATTTCATTGTCTATTTTATCAGAATGAGTAAATGCGGCGTCCGCGGATTTAGTATGCAGCAACTTTTTGCTCGTTAAATATTTTTTGTGAAAAAATGTCGAATCTTTATCCGACGATACAATTGTTTTAATTAAATGCCAAATCTTCCTTCGTGTTTCTGGCGATAATTGAACTAGAACATTCGAGTCATGAATACATAGCTCGCCTATCGATTTTTTTGTGTTACCAGAATATTTATCTTTCGCAATTTGAGCTCTGACATGTCGAGCAATATCTAGAGAAGGCTTTGACGAAACTAATTTGCGACCTCGAGGAGTGTCTTCGTCATCTACGTTATTTATCTCATATTTCTTATCCAGAGATCCGTATATCAAATTCTCAACGGATGACGAGCTAAAGATCGTAGCATTACTTTCTCTTCTTTGCTCTAAGAGAGCGCAATCCTCAAGAGAATCCTTTTCCATATAATTAGACCAGCTACCCGTTTTCCTCTTCTTTATCATATGAGAATATCGCGAAATATTTGCAGGGGAGCTAATATTTTCTCTATTATTGTCTACTCCTGACATTGGTAGATAATGATATTCGTCTAGAGCTATTTGGGGTAAATGTCCTGATTCATCGAACAACCAAAATCCTGCGTCACGTTGTGAATAGTCTTCTCGACTGCCGTACAAGACGGAACTTTGTCCGTTTCTCGCGTCATTCAGTTGTATATAGCGCCTTTCTTGCAATTTCGAAAGAAGTTCGTTCTCTTTCTTGTCTAACTCTGTAAATTGACCACGTGCCAAATATTTCACGGTATCGACAACCGGATAAATATCGTCGTGCTTGCCGAGCAGTCGTTGCGAAGCTTGGATTTTTTGCGCAATATTAGAACATCGATCTCTTGCCAACAAATCATCGATTTGCGATTTAGATTCATATGAAATCTCCCTCACGACTTCTTCCCTGTCGATACTGGCGTAGGTTTTTATCGCATTTGAAGAGTCATGCTTACTAGGATTATTTCGTGCAGCACTATCGCATTCGTATTTTTTATTTTTTTTCTCTGTTTCTAAATCCGGAAATAATTTGTTAATGGCGTTATTATCAGGATAAAATTGATTTTTAACCATATCACTAATATCGGCTTTTGTAACGGAAATATTATTAGCTTCGTCTGAGTTTTCAATATATCTCTTCATTACGAAAGCGCGTTCTTTAGTTGGCGATAATTCCACTTCGCTCAATTGATCTTTATATTCGGTTCTATTATTCACTTTAGAGTCATGAATTCTTAATTGCATGTTATTTATTAAATTTGGGGAATTTATTAAAATCTCTGACTTCTCATTATTCCGATCATTATTAATACAATCGCGTTCGGCAGTTATAGCCTCATCATTGTGCCTGATTTTCGTCTCATTCCTTTTAATTTTTTCGATAGCAGGACGCGATTCTAGCATATAACTAATTACACCGCAATGTTCACATCTATACAAAGAGGAATCGTTTAAGAGAAGATCTTCTAATTTCTTATCATGACGCTGGGCTAACAAACATTGCAATGTTCGTGAAATCTCGTTACAGCAATTATTAGTCAGCGAAGAAACTTTAGGATCAGAATCTGTAATAAAGTCGAGAATTTTATAAACCGCTCCTAGCTCGATAAAGGGTGCATCTGATGCGTTATTCATGTCTTTACATATTTGAGAACGTGTGTCTTCTTTACTCATTTTATCCTTCATTCGATCGTGCGATTCTTTCTCATTTCCGCGTAATACGGAGATCAGCTGTTTATTCGATTTAGAAGAGCGATGCGAATAATCATTTAATGTCTGATAGGTAGGCGATAAAGATGTAATTTTCGATCTTTCTGCATTTCTGTATGTGTCCTCTTTCCTTTCATTTCCATCGAACGGAAGACAAAAATCTCGTTTACTTTCTCGCTCACTTATGGTACTTAAAGTTCTCGTCGATGGTACTATAATTGTGTCATTCGAAGATGTAGCTTGGGATGTAACCGATGGAACTATCGTTACCTCCCATAAATCATTAAAATCCATATTCGATGATACTCAACAGTCATAGGAAGATCTTCTCGAAGATGCATCTTTTTCTATATTGATCTTTCTACCAGAAAATGAACATTATCATTTACATATTCTTCAGAATTACATTTTTGACAAATAACTATTAAACATATAATTATATGAATTTTGTTTGACAAGTGATTTAATTACCAGTTGCATATTTATTCATAGCCTTAACATGGGCCGTGAAGAACATCTTCATCGATTTACAGCGTTTTTTATTGTAATCAAATTTGAATTATTAATGTTCATACAATACAAGATGTATTCTTATTGAAGTTATACTGCATTGCATAATGTATACATACGTAGGTTATAAATAAAGGTTGATAAGTTTAACATGAAATTTGTCATTTAAATGTCTCGCTCATAAATTCCGCATTTACAATCATTGGTAGCACTATTATATAAATATATATAGATGAGTACAGATTAAACATGCAGTTACAAAAATTATTTATGTAATACATATGAAACTTAATATAATAATTATTTTATCTGGAGTCTTAACACTAAATTTAATCTTAACAATCTTTCTATTATTAACAACAATTTAAAATATAAAGACATGCTTAAGATATTGAAGAAAATCTCGTTGTTTTTAATTAAAATAATGCACTTAATTAATGTAATTATTTTTCTGTAAAAGTGTCGAATATACAAGAGCGTCACCTTCTATATCAATGAACAAAGTACGATCTCTTGGCGGGGATAAAAGCAGCTACATTGGCCGCGTTCAGCAGACTCAACAGTTGAGCAACGTTACTAGATTTATCTATATTATATCTTCATATATTATAGAAAAATCTAGTAACGTTGTTCAACTGTTGAGTCTGCTGAACGCGGCCATTATGAATAATCGCGTGTGATCGATATCGAGTCTACACTCGCGGAAATATAACAAGTGACTGTTTAGCGTACCGTCAGAACCGGCGCGTGGAAGAGGTTGCCTTTTGCGAGAATGCCTCAAATCATGGCAGAGGCGTTCGTGAGAGGACTGCTAGACAAGATAATGGTAGAAGTTCTGGACGTTATAGATCGCGACGCAGAGGATGGTAAGGTGCAAGCTTGTCTGTACATCTCGTAAATGTAAAACGGCGGGTTGAATAGAGACGTTGTTGTATGCGTATACGATGTTGTTCATTGATAAACGCCGTGGTGCTGTCTCACAACAGCACGGTTTTCAATTGCAATCGACATACATCTCGCGAAGATAACTACGCGTAGACGCGTATAATTATCCCTATTAGACGCAAATAATATATACGCGATAAATACTGTTATTAGGAAAATGCTGGGAACAGCACGTCAATGAAGAAACAGGCGATGCTCAACCGGAATATGTACATGATAGACCGCAAGTAAAGGAATATACACACATAAATTATAGCAAGGCTGAAGAGATAGAATTGATCGCGAAGATAGTTCGCGATTTGCGCGACATACAGATCGGAGATTCGCGTTATGTGCTTCCGCCTTCATTGTTAGCGTTGGAGAAACAGGTAATTGGATGTAGCTATACAAGAGGCAACCAACTTTCCGAGACGTAATTATTCTATTATAATTAATTACAGAGATTATTGATATTTAAGGAAAGAAAAGGGGAGTGGTAATAAAAATATAAAAACTTTAAACTGTGATAAAACATTTAATTAATCAAATAATACCAAATGGTGTTTTTACATATACTGTTTTTCTTAAGTCTTACTTTAAAATAATTTATTTTTAAAAAAAGCTTATCACATTACATTAGCTTCAGCAATACTATAATCAAATAAAAAATTATGATACAACTTTTAATAAGTCGAATAATATAATATCAAATTGCTCTTTTTACATATAATGTTTTCTTAGAGTCTTACTTCAAGATAATTTATTTTTAAGAGAAGTTTATCATTACTAGCTTCAGCAATTTTATGATCAAGTAAAATTACAATCGTATCCGTTTCGATATTAAAATATTAGAGAAATATATATATATATATTTGTTTAATTTTGAATTTCATAAATAAGTTAAAGTCAACGTTGTACTTTCGTGCGCTTATTTCATTACAGGTGGCTCTAAGTGAACCCGTGTGATTACAATTGCAGGGCACTCACGTGAGGTCTTGCGTGTAACACACTCGTTGTTCACTCTAGTGCCGCACCTGTATCACATTAATTCCACGCGCGACTATTCCCTGCGTGTGTGTTACGATAAGAAGGTTTACTCACGAGACACGTGCTTGTCGTCGCTCGAACAGGTGAAATGCGCCTCGTGCAACGTCGACAGTGCACCGCTCGCGAATCCGACGACCGACGTCGCTGAGACTCAGCACACGACCCGGGGTCAAGGCGACACGCATCAAATTGTACACGCGGCGATCTTTGAGTCACCGACAGAGCCGGTGAAGATAATTCGGAAGAAGGAAGGCGAAGTGACCAACGAAGCAACCAGCGTGTCCGTTAGTCTACTACAGCAGCTGATTGAAAATTTGGAAAGCAAAGCAATCTCAACCTGTTCCGAAGACGATGTCCCCTCAAACTCGATCAGTAAGGAATGCATTACCGTTTTGGAAGAAAAAGAAGAGCAATTCATTAGGACTATCAAAAATAATGTTGGCGACACACACAAGACTATAACGGAGACTCTTCGAGGTAGCGAATCAATCGGCCGCTTCCGCGTCGTCGAACTGAAGCACGACGAAGAACTGAGATCTCACTCAAGTCAACACGTGGCGTCGAGGGAAGTCGGCCTCGAAGAAGTTCAGATCGAGAAACGCGGATCAAACTCGTTATCGTCGTTGAAACCATCGCGCAATGACGGCGCTACGACCGTGGATCAGATACTACCCATCGACGACGCAGAGAAGCGAAAAACGTTCAGCGAAGCGACAACGAAGAAGAAGAAGAGAGGCTTTGGCAGCCGATTGAGGAAACTCTTCCGCGCCGCCTTCGGTCGCCGGAAGAATTGATGCCGAGTTCCGGAAGGAATGCTACCTTGCGATCTACGTCAAACGACGACGAACCCCGTTCGTTCGCTCGTACAGCAGCTTTTTAGTCATACATTTTTAGAGGGAAACACGTCCACGAATATACAGCGAGTAAAAATAACCGCCGCGTAGTCATCGGCCGCGGGTCTCCGCAACTTCAGCATCCAACACGACTTCGGTACAACGCGTGAATCAGACTTTGTACGTTCCTAGATAGTAATCATAAGCGTTGTATACGAACCCGCAAAATTCTGTAAAATATATAACGTCTGATGATCTCACATAATGCGTGTCACGTTCTTGCGGTAGCTTAAGTTTAGTTTAAAGATTTAGTTTAGAGATCAATAAAGGCTGACTCGCGGCGTCGAAGGCCGAGGGTATATTTTTGCCTGATGCGTCTATCGGGCGCTGCAGATTTGGCAATCTGACATAAGAATGTCGTCGACGTCGAAGCCCCATTTATCCGCAGCAGGAAGAGGCATTCGCCGACTCTCGCCTCTCGTCGCTTCTCGAACTGTTTTTGGACCGCGGTGTTGCCATGCCCCGTCGCCGTCGGTCCGGACCGAAACTCCTCTCGCAGATCTGGACCTCAGCATCATTCGAGGGTTCCCTCGTAGCGCCATCTGCAAAAATAAAATGAGTAAATTTGGTAACACCGGGTACCACTTCTGGTTCAAGCTTCGTTCGGGCAACATCTACTGGTACCAGACGATCGACAATGGTAAGTCTCGATACCCAGTCTCTTTTCCTTTCGTGATTGAGAATCTTCCTGACAGCTTCCTCGTGAATGACATTTAATAAATTACAGTTAAATAATTTTTATAAATTACTAATACAATATTGAAATATCTCGAAATAAAAAATTTTAGTATAATGATAAAAATTTCCTTGTATTTCAGGCAGACCTTGGCAGCAAAGATGTCGAAAGTGAGTAAAATAATTTTCAAATAGTTCTCTTATATTTTTGACGCGTTCCGTACAAATCGTACGGAAATAATTAACGAAGATAGATTAATCAATTTACATCGCAATTAGTGAAGCTATAAGTGACTACTACACATAACTTCACAACTTTGAGTCACGCAATTAGAAGAAAGTGCATAGAGTTTCAACAAAAAAATTTAAAACTTTTACCGTTACCAAAACCGGCAGTAAAGTTTGTGCCAAATCAAATCATTTCATTAATTGACGTCATTAATATTAAAATAATACATTACAGATTTTTGCTAAAATTACAATTCTTAATTTCTAAGAACAGTTCAGCCAATGAACAATCTTTTCATTAAATGTAATTATTTTACTCTGTAATTACTATTGGATTATTTAACAAAATATTTAAAAAATTAAACAGTGGACATATTTTTGGAACATATTTCATTTACTCTCTTTAATACTAAAGAAACACATATTTCCTTTTACAATAAATTGTTTCCATTAACTTGAAGAAAGTTAGATTCTTTTTTGTATCCAAAGTTTATACTTATTTTCGTATTTTTTCTGAACAATTACTTTTTTATTCAATCCAATGAATCATAACGCGCGAATTTTCTTCATGATATTTCCAATTTGCGCGTATTGCGTGCCATTTTTAACGTTACATAACGGCTAGGTGGGTCGGGTAGGTGGATGCGACCGTTCCGTAGCGCGTCAAAAATAGGTTGGTAGGCTGTTCTTATATGGTTCGGCGGGGGTAATCTGACCCACTACTTCCACCACCGACTTCGTCAATCAGCGGTGGGGCTTACTGCCTCTCTCAAAATAGAAGAATATTTTTGAAGGAAGGTACGCACGCGGTACTCCATGCCTACGACTGGTATTAACCCAGATTTCGCACCTCGCATATTTAAAAGCGAGACTAAATATCCATGGCCGACGACGGAGAACTATATATATCGCAAGGTTCTGTTTAATCACGAAGTGATCCTGTTATCGAGAACGTCTGGTCATCGGTGAAGATATCCCTTGGGGTATAGCTGAAAAAATGCGTAAGAAATTATTCCTTTTGTTAAAAAGGGGCAGAATTCGCCTTCTCCATTTACGACGATGACGGCACCAACGTCATCGATGCGGTTAATCTTGGCAACGTCCTTCGCGCGTTGAACTTGAACCCCACGAATGCGACCATTGAGAAGATGGGTGGCACGAAGAAGAAGGGCGAGAAGAAAATGAAACTGGACGAATTCCTGCCTATCTTCAGCCAGTGCAAAAAGGACAAGGAACAGGGATGCTACGAGGACTTCCTCGAGTGTTTGAAGCTGTATGACAAACAGGAAAACGGAATGATGCTAGGCGCAGAATTGTCCCACACACTTCTATCACTTGGTACGATTAGTTTTCTTTTGCTGACAATTATTCAAAACATATAAAAAAGTTACAATTAAAAATTTAATTTTCTATTTTTGTTATGTAATTATATACATTATTACATATAGTACAATCTCGTAATATAAAATTCAATAAAAGTAATATATAAGGCTCCAAAAGATTTAAAATTATCGAAAAATTAATAGGGCATAATGAGCCAGTTGGATTTCAGTGCCAATAATAATATTATAGAATAAATTTAGTTATAAAATTTAATATCAGTCAAACGTTTTGACTTTTAATTAAGTCATCTTCAGTGTAATAAAGAACAAAAACAATTAGGTCGTCATAATAAATTAAACACAAACATAAGTTAAATTCGCACGCATACTGTATAAAGGTGTCCTTGTGGTGGTGTTGCATATATGTTATAAGAGATTTGCCGTTAGAAATGAAAACTTCATTAACAATTTAACTTATGTTTGTGTTTAATTTATTATGACGACCTAATTGTTTTTGTTCTTTATTACACTGAAGATGACCTAATTAAAGGTCGAAACGTTTGACTCGTAATATAATTTTTTTACATAGATAATCCATTTATGTAAGTCTTAGAATAGAACCGCCTGTTTATTACAACAATTTTATTAAGTTGCAAATAATAAATATTAATTCAACAAATATTAACTTCCAAGAAGTTGCGTATAATTGAAAAACGTTCTATCTGTAAAAAAATAAGTTAATATCTAAATGATGACGTTTGCTATAGGTGAACGTCTCAATGATGCGGAATGCGACGAAGTGATAAAGGATTGCATGGACCCAGAAGACGACGACGGTTTTATTCCCTATGCCCGTAAGTATCGGTTCGTTTTGAGCCAAGTATCATGAATGCGCCCCATAAGATAAACGGAGTGTCAAAACACCTGCATCCGTGAATTACGTTGACATAGAACACGTTAGTTTTAGGAAAACTGTTGAAATCCCCATCTGTTCTTCAAGGCCCCCAAATCCGTTTTGTTAGAACTAGAAAGTCCCCCTTGTATATAATGTACAGTTGACCCTTCGATTCGTAATACAGCCCTCCATAATACAGCATTCGTAATACAACCCTCCGTAATACAGCAACGTGAAGAGATTCCCCGGATTCGATTTGTTCCCTCCCCATCATTTGACAATTCCACATTTTTGTGTTTCACAGCCTTCTTGAAGAAGATGATGGTGTTGTTGTAAGCGGTCAAGGTGTTATCGAGACAATAATCATCCATCGTGAGTACACCCAGTAGCTCCACGATTGTCCGTCATTTCTTCACCTACCTCTTGTTTATCTATCTATCTGTCTCTCTCTCTGTCTTTCTGTCTCTTTATCTATTCTATATTAACATCGTCTCGTCTGCGTTTTCTCGCTGAGCATATTCCAGAATTTATAGGACGCAACGTTGCAGCTCAACAGGGATGCTGGAAATCGATAACCCGCTTCTCGCGCAGAAACACGTCCGAAGGTTTTGCTCGCGCGCGAGGTCAATGCCCTGATGAGATCACTGAGGCAAATTACATGGAATAAAATTAATCAAGACGCTCTCACAAAAAATTAAAACGAAACTGAAAAAATATATACTGAACAAAGCTTTTGTTACAATCTATTTTCTAATATCTTTTAAATTTTGATTTGTACTTTATTTGAATTTCATAATTCTTTAATTTTCTTGAAGAAAGGACAAATAATTTTTTTCATATATATTTCATATTAATTATACATAATTGCATAAATTCTATTCTATATACATAATATTTCTGTTATAAAAGCGTTTTAATGTTCGAACTCTTGTATTTCTCTACGCGAATTATTAATGCTTCTTATGCATTTACGTATCTATCGCTTCATATTTGTCGCTTTGCTGTTAAGAAAAATCTACATGGCAGCGCAAAATTGAGCACTGACTGCTATTTAAATTAGACTAAATCGTTCAGCATTTTCAGCTTCGCGCATAGACTAATTTATCTCTGCCTTGAAATATACGTTTACCGTCTCTATGAGAATGCTTATTCACTTGTCAATGTTTCGCGACCTGCCTGCGCGGAAAAATATATTGATCATTCTATTTCGTTCGCAGCGTTCCTTCGTAAACTGTGTGAGAGAGCAGCAGCAACCGAGGATTAATAGGATGATCGCCGTCAACATCTATCTGCCAAGCTCCACGTCGACGATGGACACATTCGCCATATTCGCTCGTCACATTCACTACTCTTCTCATCCCCCCTCCACCCCGCTGAATCATACAAGGATCTATTTGACAATTTGCACGTAAACTCAATACGATCCTGGAATCAGCAACGTCAAGGCGTCAGCAGCATTTTAAGGAAAGCGAGAAAGAAGGAAAGCACACGAACATCGAGTACAAAAAGGAACAACATTTCATCTCGAACGCGCATAACATCATAATTTGATTCGGTCTCATACGATACAGCATTAAATTTCTAGAATGCAAAATATCTTAATATAGCAATATACTGTACAAAGTCCATTGTACATGAAACGGTCGGTATTAATTTACTTCTTACTGTTACTGTAATAAATCGCCCCTCTCGAACCACCGGAGAGGATTAAAAGTTTCTCACCATTGTTATCTTGAAAATATCCTGTTGGATACATGTTGCGCTCTCTTTTAATTCCCTTGTTTAATACAATATTTGTAAATTTCAAATAATCATAAATCAAGTAATTTATTTGTATATTGTCTGTATGTCGTGAGATCTCGCAAGCTTTAGGGACACAATTTAGTAAGTACTGTGACAAAATATGATGTCACAAAGGCCATCAGATTAACATAGATTCTTTGTCGCTGGCGTATAAATCTGGCTATTTTGGTCTGACTGACATTTTCTTGCTCTACTTAAGCAATCGCGTGAGAAATACAGACAACAAGGCATGTCACTGCCGAAATACATTTAAGAGCTGCGTCAGCATATTGGATTTTCTGTATTACAAAATACGATAATAGCGCTATTATCTCCTCTAGATTTTATTCACATGTCGTATAATACCGCCAGAACATTAAACAAGTACACATTTCCATTCTTTTCCTTTGAGATATTTTCATAAGGACAACATGTTATTGCTGGATAAGTATAATTTAATTACTTGGAATTAATTACTTGGAAAGTATCGAAAATTGTTTTT
>NJRP01000021.1:615012-648813 GCA_003063835.1 Aphaenogaster floridana | reverse complement strand
CACAAGTAGAATTTAGCTGAATGAAATTCGCGTGAAATTGGAAATAACGGAAAACGATAAGCCTCATAATGTTCTTGTACAACACGAGTCGCGGATCAGTTTGGATTGTGGCCAAGCAAATCCGCGCCGGCTCGAGTTTCTCAGATCGAGAAAGATCTCCGGCTGATCGTCCGGTCCATCGTGGCACACATCTCGGCATCCGCAGCGGACGTGAGAAGGAGTGAGAGATAGCGTAGCTCGATCGATAAATCGCGTTTAAGCGCGGATTTCAATCGCGCATGAGATCTCCCTTTTCCTCTCGTCGCTCATCGTCATCGTACCTGCCTGATGACGGAGCGCGTTTGTTGTGGGTGGACGAACACGACGCGTTCGTTCGTACGCGCTCGGCAGGCTTCGCTTACAGGGACAGAGGCAGGCGTGGGGCCACGGCTTGGTCCCGGCGAGCCGGCGGCCGCGGCGGCGGTCGAGCCAGTCGGTTCAAACGCGTCGGTTCAAGCGCTGGCGCGTCTCCCGAGTCGTCTCCCGAGTGGTGTCATCGTCTGCCGTTTACTTGGCACCTCGTTCACCTCTCGTCCCCAGGTTCTCGCGTGTCATCTCGCGTAACGTCGTGTGGAGACCGGCGGGTCTGGTTACGCCGTCGGCGGTAACGCGCGCGCGCGCGAGACGTTGAAGCGGAGTGTGCTTGACGCGGAGTGAGGTCGCAGGAGAGGAGAGAAATCTCTGGAGCAGTCCCCCGAGAGACGACCACCGCCTAGATCGCCGAAGGATGACGGACGTCCAGGTGAACCCGGGCAAGGACGTCGCCGGCGGCAGACTGCAGCAGAGCGAGGCGGCCGCGGCGCAGCAAACAGGTTGGTCCCGTTCGCGGACACCTCCGCGGTTCCTCCGCGGCGACGTTTATTTTCGCGACCGACAACCTTGAGACGACATCCGTGGTCCACGGGCACCGCGATTGGAGCGGGCAGCGCGCGCGCCTTCCGCCATTTTGACCCGACTCGCGTAGAGAGAGGATCTGATCTCGCGGAAAAATCGCGCTTTTCCGCACCTCGCATTGTCCCATCGCTGATCTTCTCACGCGATCATTGAAACGGCCTTCCCGACCTGTCGCGCGATGCGCCGGGCGCGGTCCATGAGAAACGCGCGCGATACCAGAGACGATCACTGATTGACAGACGACACAATTTCACCCTTTTGGAGTTTGGACGCTCGTTAAAACTGAGACGCGAGTGTGTAAACGCTTCATTAAATTTCTTTCCGGAAACCAAAATTATCTTAAATGCGAAGAAGAGACTCTTATTAAAGATGCATCCCTGCGGAGCATTCTTACCCAGTTAGCAAGCTGATGTTATTTGTCGTCATTTTGACGACATTACAAGTAATTTTAACGAAAAATGACGTCAAAATGACGACAAATAACGTCAGCTTGCTACCTGGGTATCCATTAGTCTTCTAGAAACATCGATGGACAGCTTCTTCTGGAACGCACCATCGCTTTATCTCAATAAGACATTCTTGGGGATATAAATTGAACTGAACCTTTTTACGAATTAAGCAAGATTGATGAATCTTTATCTGTTATTCTCACTAATAATTTATTGCGCTCACTAATAACTTATTGCGCATTATGTGTTCACTTCAGTATCGTTTGCTACTTGTTACAATTTTGCTGCATCACAGCACGTAATATTACACGTGCGCGTAATAATGTTTGTATAATTCATAATAATTATACCGCGTTTATACCTTACGGGAATAGTCCGTAAATTTGTCGAGTGTGTTCTTTCCGTTCATGTTAACACCGCAGTGTTTCTTGATTCTTGATCAAACAAGAATCTCGTGGTTCTACAAAAATATTCGCCTTATCTGAACTTTTATTTGCGTATTAAAAATGTCGGATAACGATAAATTGCGATGATCAAATGAAGAAACACGTGAAATGAAGAAACGAACTATTTTTCATTCTTCATATTGCCTGTAATACCCTTTAAATAATGCACGCTGAAAGTTAATCTTGTCATTTATCTCTCGACGACAACAAGTATTTCCATCCAAAATAACAAAAATGATAAAAAGACGTATCGCGCATGTCGGTGTAGAAGAGGCTTCTGTAGAAAACAATACGTCACAAGCATCCCAATAATGCAAAACTAACCGCAACATCCATATTTATTAAATCATAAATAGAAACTCATAATGTCGAGATTTTGCCGACTTTGTTGTAAAAAGATAAAATTTGTTTTTTCATTGATAAGAGATAAGAGAAAATATGACATAGAATAGGTTTGCGATGTACTTCATACTCCAGAATCGCATGTACTATGCGCAATATATATATATATATATATATATATATATACAGGATGTTCTAAAAAGGTACGGCCAAAATTTAGGGAGATATTCCTTACACCTAAAGGATAAAAAAATGTTATATGAACATGGGTGCGGAAACGCTTTTTTCAGGAGTTAGAACTTCTTTTCTGAGTATGTGACGTTACGGCTAAATGAGGTAGTGACCTTATCTGCCAGGCAGAAATCAGAAAAATATTGACCTATGTTATGGTTACTTGTTTACACTTAGATAATAGTAGTGGCTCAATAACAAAATGCGCATCCCTTGAAATTAGCAGAACATTGTGATAACATTTCAGTTCAAGTCTGTAGATCGTGCGTGAAACAAGATTTATTGGTTTATTGGTTTGTTAATTTTTTGTTTTTTTAGGTTTATCTAAACCTACTGATTAAACGATTGTCGTCCATAATGATTAATCCTAAATTGTTTCTTGTGTAAGTAATACAGTCAACAATATTTTCAACATAACTCCTGAAAAAAGCGTTTTCGCACCCATGTTCATATAACATTTTTTCATCCTTTAGGTGTGAGGAATATCTCTCTAAATTTTGGCCGTATCTTTTTAGAATGGATATATATATATATCCATTCAAATATACAAACAATCGCATACTGAATGCTTTCCCAATTGTAGTACTTATCAGTTGCGTCTGTTTATGATACGGACTCTTGCTTACGAGTCGCACGCGAAACATAAAATATTACCTGGAGTCTATGCGCCTGTCAGCATTAATTATCGAAGAGACCCGAATGCACGGCCGCATGGGAACCGGCAAGAAGTATCATTACGACGCTTGCATAGATTTATGAGGAAGACTGTACGGTGGCCTCAACGTCTGGGGGCATTATACCCGGAGAGCGATGAGAAAATCCAGCGTGTAACGTAGAACCGTACGACTGGGAAGCTTTTTTAACCGCCACTTTAATCTTAGCCGTGCTCTCCGCTGCTGCTCTCGTACGCAATTGGCTTCTTCTCTGCCGGTGGAATCAATCACGATACGGAAATCATTATATGCGATCGTGAGAAAAAATTTTCGACTCTCGTTTATTACGACACGCTGCGGAGAAGTTCGACAGCAGTCTTGCATCTATATTACCGTACCTGGCACGGTTATACCTGTAATCCACAAACTCATTCTTTGGAGGTCTCTCTCTCTCTCTCTCTCTCTTTCTCTTTCTCTCTCTCTGTCTTTTCACTCCATAAAATGTGGCTTATATGACATTTGCCATTTCAAATGATAGCAAAATGATCAGCGAGAGAAAAAGTCATTTGCTTTAAAAATTTTCACGAGCGCTATACTCTTGGTATTTCAAATCGTCAAATAGTCTGGCGACGCTCGTGCCGCAATTTACTATAAATCAGGACCGACCTACGTTAAATAGATCCTCAAGGTCTCGACGATGAGTAACGATCGCATGCGATCGCGAGCTCTTTCCGCGAGTGTCGCGGCGGAATTTTTACTCGAGAACACCGGTACTTCGTAACTCATCGACTTATCGCTGCGCAAACTTTAATACGAGGTCACGATAAGAGGCATCGAAGACTCGGATCGTCGAACTTCAACGTGAGACGAGTAGCTTCGGTTCGTCGTAGCAAACGGAGCAGAAAAATCGGCGCACGAGAAGAGGATCGGCCATCGCGATCGGCCAATTAGGAAATTGATGAGCGACAATGAGCTAACGATGTTTCGTGGGCGTGTAATTGTCGGAATTGGCTCGCCTTCGATGGCAGCAACGATCGGAGCTTTAATCGGAGTGTCGCAGCATTCTCGAATGGGACGATGTTTTGGACGGACAGGCATCCGCTGTTTGTCCGCCATTTCCGGATATGATCAGGTCCAGATTCCGATTCGCAGTTATTCCGATCATCATATCAATATCAAGATATGATGCCGTTTTATCAAACTGAAACTCTTCTAATTTTTCGAGTAGAGTATTTACGCTCAATCTGCAAAAAATATTAATTACATTACTCAAGTTACTTTATTTGGCGTACGTTCACGTAAAACTAATTTAGAGGATTGAGTCATGATAACATTAGAAAGATATCATCGCTATGTTATCTCAATCTGCGTGACGGATGCTAATCTGACGTTGAGATCAGTTCTCTACATTGTTTATTTGGCTCAAACAGATCAGTCATTACACTTGAGATTAATGGCTCGTAACCAGGCGACGGGACGCGAGAACTCAGTAGAGTTACGTGAATACTTAACGTTACGCGAGTACGAGGCCAAGGTTCTGCTCGTTACCCACGTCCCGCTTCGGGCCCTAACGCCCGGTCATTACTGAAACACGCGTCACACAATGTATTTGCGGACCCCAGCTCGTCTATCAGCGCCTACGTTTTCTTATGCGAATAAAAAAGCTGCGATTTTTATTCAATTCGATCCGATGCATCTTTCCATTAATCGCTCCCTCGATGTTTGGATTGTTCGATTCTCCCAGGAAGATATAAAAGATAAAAAATGGAATACCTGTTGCAAAAAGCGCGATAGAATCTCATTACTATTCGACATAGTTCAACTTTACGCAAGCTCCGCTGAATAATGCGCCACTCGGTAGGATAGCACGAAGCATGCGATGGACGTCGGTTGATTTTCGACGCACGCGCTTCGAGCACGCTACCGCTAATTATCCGACCTCGGTGCAGGCGCAGATGAAAAAGTTGAGCAAACTTGGAGAGTAGATTATGCCTCGTACGGCGCGCGGTATCGACCAAACTCTCCGATGAAACGTCGCAACGACCTGCCACAAATTGCGAAACCCCGGCATGTGGTCGGTCCCATTAGCGGGATCGTCTTCGTTGGCAGTCGTCCGCATTTGAAGTTCAGCGACCGGTTGGGCTCTCTTGTCACGAAAAGAGCGCTCTCAAGCGCGGCTTCAGCGACAGACACCTATTCAGCATCGGCGATTCTCTCGCCAGGAAGAGAGGAAGGGCCTACTTTCCAACGGAGCCCTATCGGCTAAGCGTCACGTTCAGGAGAACTCGGCCAAGCGATACTCCAGTTAATGGTGTCAATATCTGACTTCGGCAACGCACGACGCTTAATGCAAGAGTTAAAACGTCAGCTATTTACTCTCATAACGGGAAGCATTCAAGAAAAACAGCTAATGTTGGATACCTTCTCAATCGCTTTATTTAAATTGCAGATTAATGAAAATGCAACGTGTGTGTTTTGAAAGCGCAAATATTCGTTTACATAATTTGCTTGCTCTCGCTACATTCATGATACAATGTAGAAAAGGCTATTTATGGAAGACGGTTTATTTGCGGTAGAAAAGATTAGAAAACCTGTATAGTTTGATCGTATATTCATCAGCTTATCACGGTTAATAGCTGTATTTATAGCAAATAATTGTCAATTGCGTGAAACAATTTACTGTTACGTTATGTCAAGGACGTGCACGCCTGTCTACCTGTAAACGCGCGAAACGCACCGCGATAACAGTTCGAACGTACACAGCGACTATTACGTCAGCTTTAAAATTATATCGCGCGACATAATCGCCGGAATCGTTCGCGCAGATAAACGAGCATGCAACGTAGCTTCCGTAACGCACACTGATCTTGTCAATGAGTGTTACAAGGTAGTTCACTTATCTCGAGAAAAATTACAGCCACCTTCAGCAAACTGGCGTTTACTTGTGACACTGCGCAATCCGAACATAACATATAAATAATATCTCTTGTAAAATACGCCTACAGATTATCCAAGAAGAAGCGAATAGTAGTTAATAAGCATAGTAATATGTAATTGATTTTATATTTTATTAAACGATCAAGAAAATGTATTACGGTTGTAAGACAGTTGATGAGGAAAAAATATATTGTGAAAACGACAAATGAAATTAATAAGAATTTCAGATCTAGTTGGCGGTGTAAACAAAATTCTACATTTACAATTACGAATATACAGAATCTTAATAACAATGTCGTAACAAGTCATGACGTCATTTAGACTAACTTTGGTCATGATAATCGATGATGTCATATCTCGTGAACGTGAGTTGTAAGTGGCTGAGAACACGCGGACGTTATGGTTATTTGAGTTTCACGACTTCAACGGGCACATAATGGTTTCGTATTTTAATATTCATAATGTGGACGACTGTAGGAAAAATAAGGAAGTTACAAAACAGGCAGTCGAACAGCGCGTTCTGCTAGAGACTGTATGTTTGTATCACGAAAGGAATATCTATTCGAATGAAACATGCATATGCATGCATTATCAATCAGGTTTTGTTGAATATCAAAGTGGATTTCAAGTGTAAGCAATATGATTGACTACTAATTATGAAACAAGTTGAAAAGCTGAAGTTTACAGAATTTTAATTTGCTTTAGTGTGTTTATTTATTTATATATCCATTTTAAAAGCGTATTAATACACATTTATTTGTTTATTAATTTATTCTAAATACTACACACTTTCTGTACTTACATATACTTCTTCAAACATAGTAACATAAATACATTTATGCACGCACACATAAATATATCTCATACGCATTTGTGATAATGAAAATATAATTTAATATATCTTTCGGCGTGATGGCAACCATTTTATAACGTTATTAAAGAATAATCTTATCTTTGTCACGAAACTTTCGTGCAAACTTAGGGTGTAAGGTTCAGGAAGGCAAACTTTTCTTGCATTGAAAGTGCAGTATGTTGGCGTCAATATGCCCTTCCATGGCGTGTGTCTCGGTGAGGGTAAACCGGGAAAGGGAGCGCATAGTCGTACAAAGGCTTAGGTAAAGGGCGAGGGTAGAAACTCTACGAGGGGTTTGTCGGTGGTAGTAGACGCGGGAATCGATAATAAAACGGCGCGGCGACGCGCAGCATCCGTGCTACAGCGGAGTCTGTTTGCGTCGGACGTTTAGAGGTTTACTGGATTGCGCCCCTTTAGGGAATGAAAAGAAGACGCACGACGACATCAATAATTGAAACATGCTGACGCAGAGACGTGTACTATTGATGATAAAAGTTTTCGAATAGAATTCCCTAAAAGTCATATATGCGTAATTGCGCAAGCGTTTCAGCGTTATCGCTAGAGAAGAAAAGAAGAAATGAATAAGATGAAGCATGAAAAGTAACTTGCAATATTTAAATCTGTCCTTACATTTCTCGTGCTATATTTACGTGAGATAGGCAGAAGGAGATAGAGAAATCTTTATAATTATTGTAAAGATCCTTTAAAGGAAACGAAGAAGTGTATTCCGTATCGTGTGACACGTGAAATTACTAATTGTCCTGTGCGATCGCTCAACGATTCGACGTCGTTTATAATGCGTTTAATAAGACGAGACAGTGAAGCGACAGTGATCGTCTTTAATTTGCTTGAAAGGATCGGTGGGACACACCCGTGGCAATCGTCATTATTGTACGTCTCGAGATGTCGAGGCGTGACCGATTGTCCGTGTAGGATTGTCATTGCGCGATATCGTCTTACCGATAATTTTACAAGCGACTAATGGACCAGATCGTCGTCTCGATCGCCTAATTGTTCATGCCTTACTGTCGCGAGCGATGTTAAAAAAACTCTTGGCTCAATTAACGATTGTTGCTATCCTTGATCGAAGTATGTTTTTGTGCAGACGTAGACGAACGCGTGCATGTTATTTTATTAGGGGCGTGACGAAATTATAACGAAGCTATTTCCATTCACATTTTTCTCCAAAAAAATTTCCATTTGCATTTATGAACGTGGCATCATGATTATAAATAATTAAATAATAAGAAATAAAAGCAAAAACTTATTTATTAAATATTTATTAAATATTTACTATAATTAGTAATTTTGAACAATTAAATATTTATTATAATTGCTAATCTGAAAAGAGCGAAAATTAAATTACAATTACGTTGTTTGCGTGTTTTAGAAATTATTGGTATCAAATTGGAACAATAATTTAATTTATAATAATTTATTGCATGTTAAATTAATTTAACGTGTTAAATGTTAACACGTTAAATGTTAACACGTTAAATGTTAACGCGTTAACCGTTGAATCCAGATTACCTACGTATCTAGGCAAGATTACTTTCGTGCAGCGAGCAATAGATTCGTGCTGAAGAATCTAAATACAGGTAGAGAGAGAAAAAGAAGCAAAAAGCGCGTGCGTAAGTGCGTGCGTCTGTGCGTGCGTGATTGCATGATTGCGTCTCCATCGAATCCAACAGCTTTAAACAGGTATCTACCGGTCTACCGGTTCACGCGCCAAGAATAGCAGCGTGTCACCTTTTCGTTATCCACCGACTAATTCCAAACGTGCAATATAGGTATAGCGTCTTGTTTACTGACCGTCTATTTTATATCTGACCAATGCTATTTGTTTAAAACTATCATTATCTCATTACAAGATATCTTTCTATTGTTAGAAAGGAAGCAAGACAAAAAGAAATTATTATAATTTCTGTAGATAAATATACGATCTTTTTCTAAACACATAGATCTCTAAAATATGTTGCTAATATACAATATATCCAATTGCTTATTCGTAATTTCATTTAACAACATTTTCTAAATAAATCAAAATATAAATTTAACCAAAAATTTAATATATTTTAAATTGGTAATATAATATAATTGACAAGCTAGATGAAAAATACGTACCGATATTTCAATATAAGAATGTAATGTCACTGACATGTGTCACTTAAAATTTTTAACATATATTTAGCACACATTGTATGAATTCACCGTTGTAAATTCTAAAAAAAAAACGCCTACAATCAAGTTTCTTGAGGGCGGTTATAAAATTGTGACGCGTGTTGAGAGTATAAAAAGATCGCGGTCACTATGATCACTACTCTAGATATTTGTGGAAACAATCTTTTACGATGTTGCGACATGTTGAGAATCCAATCAATTTATTTTTTAATCAAAGGAGAGATTTTCTGTTTCACGAAGAAGGAAATCTACGCGTGCAATATGGATTATCGAAAAATGTACAATATATAAAATAATATATAAAAATAGTATATTTTTATACTATATATACCGGCTTATAAAGCCGGTATATAAAATATGAGAATATTAAATAAATTGCGACAAGTAAGGATTACGCTATGTTCACGTTTGTTGGTCCGTTAAAGGAAGCCCGAGCATGAAGATATCAATTTTGCAGTCCGCCTTAGCTTACCATATAATAAATATCAATGACAAGCTTTGCGACCATACAGCGTTCACGGGGATAAGAGACAGGCGAGACTATCGATTCCGATCGATATGAGAGACTGTCCACTGAGCACGTTTTAAGAGGGGACCTTGCAGGGCTTCCGCCGGGGTGAATTAATGCTCTTTGAGTGAACACAAGGCTGCTCAGAACTCTTATACGCGAAAAAAGAATTATTTTCTTCCTTTATTTTCATCTCGCTTGAAACAAGTTAATGATTGCGCATTTTTGATGAAGCTTTATACCTACGAGGAACGTTGCAATTTATGGCAAAAGAAAATTTTTTTAATAGAAGAAGTAAACAATTGTTTATTTATGAAATTTAATCAAAAATTATATTATTATAAAACATACAATTCCGTAGAATGTTGAATGGTATAATAATTATTGTGTACAAAAGTTATAGCTAAAATGCCACCAATCACCAAATAATATAAGCTTTTTTAAATACGTAGACGTGATAAAATTAGATGCTAATACATCAATTTTTTAATATTTTTGTTTTTTATATATTTTTATTTTGAGATAAAATAGTTTATATATCTGTTTTGAAGAGTTAACTTGACGTACGCGTTGGTGCTTCAGGTAACTAATGATCAGCTATGGGATGCAAAAGCTCATGATAAGCGAAAGTTTTACACTCTGTCGGTATCATGTCGTTTGCTCTGCTCGATTGGTACGCGTTTTAAACATTTGAGCTTGCCGCAAACTGTGCTTTCCTACTGAAGAAATTCCCTTATTGATCTAGCCTCGCCCTACCGACCGTGTGCTAATGCAATTATACCACACGTAGGTTTGGTCACTCGCTAAAAATCAATAAATCCAACGAGAGAAAACATTGCAAAATTAATTCCGTAAACTATATAAATATTAATGATCAAAGTTTTCCACTCAATTCACGTGGCACGAAAGCGCAATCAGCGGATACAGAAATTACTTGAATTTCGCATGTCGCAGCAATTACATTTCCTAGAAATATAAATTAGCGAATGCAGAGAAATTACTTAAACTATACAATCTCAGTTATCGAATTTTAAATTTCTTATATATTTACAGTATTATAATTTAAAATGACATGCCAATGAAAATATAAATAGGAAATAATAGAATTTAGTTCATAATTCACATTTTGATAATACGCTGCCATTTCATATTTGCTTTGCGCCATATCTCACATTTGTTTGAATTCGTGCTGCTATTAATTGCAAGCGATCGATTCTGCGTGACAGGCTAGTGCAGGCCAACAGTGGAAATTTCAAACGATCGTTCATCGGTGACGACGCTGACTGTCATGCAACCGAAGGGCTAAATCATCTATATAACAGAATCCTTGTTTCTTAATCGTGTATCACCGACAGGCACCGATTTATTACAAATTGTCGACATAAAACATTTCTACATGCATGTCTAAAATATATTTAAATCAAATCAATACATTTATTATACAAAATTTATTATACGAATTTAGAATTTTCATTTCCCGTATTTATCTTGGAAAATATTTTTCCATTGTTGAAAATTAATATTTATTTTTGTGTATTAATATAGCAGTGTATTTTTGTGTATTATTTGTTAACACCTAATAACATAGCTGACACCACTCGAAAAGGTCATTATGTATTCTGATCATTATGATATATATATATATGATATATGATATATTATCATTCTAGTATATGTACTACAATGCATATGATAAAAAAATTACAATTGTGTGCATTCCCTATGTGTCACTAGGTCACCATAACATATACGCGTTAGAACTATATGCATTGTAGATAAACGATTTCTCCGTACTAGCATTTTCACTCCTGCCGTGCGCACGGCATCGATTTCTTAACCGTGGCTTCATACTTAGCATCATACCAATTTTGCACAGCGCTTAACAGCCGTCAAATTCTACACTCGCGCGTCTCGGTGATTTTACGGTAACCTGGCGAGAACAATTCGTAATCGCGCAATCGATTATACATGCCGCTTTTCGCTCGCGTTATTGCCGACCATCTGCCAATCCTGATAATAAACCGAAAAATTCTTCTTCCAGGTAAGGGCAACAGGGTTACATCCGAGTTCCTTCCTTCGGGGCGTACGTCATCGCGCGAGCGAACCACCGAAGCAAAGTCTCGACTTGTTTCTCCCTTGAGAAAACGGATAAACACATATCTGTTTCTCTCAGTGGAGAGGAAGCGCACCGATCGATCTCGAACGGCATGTTCCACCGACGAGATGCGGCGACTCCAAGACGCGACTGCACTCGTCGGTCTGCTTGTCGATAGCATCGTGGACCGAGGCATCCGAGGCGAGGGTTGTAACGCCGGATGAATGGCCGAACTGTTTTCAGATCGGAGAAAAATTCGGCCTCCGCGCGAGGCGAATAGCGATCTACCTCGCGATAACTCTAAGACGAGGTAATACGACAAGGCGCGATGAAAGATCGACTCAGGAAAGCTACGCCAACAACGTCTCGCGGACGTCGAAAGGCTCCAAGCGCCGTCAATCGTTGCCGATCAAAGAGGCTTTTCCGCGTCGGCATAATCGGCTTTTACCGCGTCAGAATATTTGCAATCGTGTTGAATCATTTGCATTCTAATGCCTGTTTCGCGCGAGAGAAACTGCCACAGGAAAATTATTTAATAGATCCGACGAAATTCTGTAGTTGGTCACTGTATAAAATTTATCACGCTAAATATTTTTATATTTTCATAAAAGCTCTCATATCTAGACGAGATACTTTCTCAAGAAAAGGAAGAAAGCTATCCAATTTAATTGGATTCAGTGGCGTAACAGCCGGGCCCGCAGGGCCCGCAATGCGGGGGGGAGGCGCGACTTAGGGGGGCCCGCTTGCCGGAGAAAGAAAGAGGTAAAACAATCACCTACAGCTGAGCGTACCTTTTCAAAACTGAAATTAATAGAAAATTATTTACGCAGTTCAATGTCACAAGAAAGACTATCTGGACTCAGTATTTTAAATGTGGAGTATGAGATTGCAAAATCAATCGATTTAAGTGAGATAATAAAAACATTTACATCTCAAAATGCCTTAAGATCTATATATATAGGGGGGCCCGAAAAAATTTTTGCGGAGGGGCCCTAGCTAGAACTGTTACGCCACTGATTGGATTCGAATGTTGAAATGTTATACATAAATATTTATATAAAATATTTCAACTTTTAACATTCGAGAAAACGTCTAATTATTGAATTAAGGGGGGACACCACCCCTGAGGCCTAAAAATGATACCTAACTTTGGCGATTTATTGTAGTAAAATAATTAACTTAGTTAGAAACTTTTTTTAAGGGCTTTATAATATAAACCTTTAAGAGTAAAAAAAATTTTGCTGTTAAATTTTTATCATATAAAATGGCGGCGCTATGTTAGCCTCTTTTTTTAGTAGATGCACATGCGGTGTATATCAAATCTCCCACATCTTTTGACCTGGAATCAAAAACCAAAAATTTTCGTTACCTACATGTTAAAAGCTAGAGAAGTACGCAGGATTTTTTCAAATATTCATTTTTGTAAAAATGGCGAATGTTTAAAAAAAAGTAAAATTTTTGACAAAAATTTTCATCTTAAAATGTTGATTGCAAAAAAGTTTTCAATATATCACAAAAATCCTACGTACTTCTCTAGCATTTGGCATGCAGATAATGAAAATTTTTGGTTTTTGGTTCCAGGTCAAAAGATGTGGAAGATTTGATGTACATCTACTAAAAAAGGAGGCTGCCATAGCGCCGCCATTTTATACGATAAAAATTCAACAAAAATTTTTTTTTCTAAAGGTTTATATTATAAAGCTCTTAAAAAAAGTTTTTGATTGAGTTAATTATTTTATTACAATAAATCGCCAGTTAGGTTTCATTTTTAGGCCTCAGGGGTGGTGTCCCCCCTTAAATTATATATAAATCTTTTAAGTATTAATTGATAAAACAAACGTATTTAATTTTTTTCTCTAAGTAATTCATTATTCAATGCACACAAAAAATGATAAAAAATATTTTGCAATTATTTATTTCACGATTTTCTCCTATATAATTGTTACTTATTATTAAATTAAGCAATTAATCTGCGAAAACTTTACTAACAATATCGTAAATGCCAAGATCGTTGGTCGGAATAGCACCGGAAAGTGCGCGAGTTTCCGGATTCTTACTCTTCTGAGTGAGCTCCTCCCAGTCTGACAAACATATTAAAACAGCCCTGCCCGACGCATTAAGGTAATAACATTGGAATTGAAGTGACCGTGTGCAAGGGTGCGTCTCCGACTTTATTCACGCCAGCAAATATTATGTGTGAGAGATAAACAGAACATCGAGACCTGCTCCGACATGAAAAAGGGCGACGGTAATTGAAACGGGAGTTCAAGGTGCATTTTGTGAGTTCCCTAGAGACATTAAAGATGACGGGCACTTCTCGCAATGACTCACGCAGAATTCACGAACAAGCGTCTTGTCAAGTGAAAGCGTAAAATAATCGAATAATCAGGTAGTTTGTATCAGAATGCACAGCTTTCGCTCCTTTATTTGTAATCATCGGAGCAACGTCTCGATTGTTGGAACGCGTCCTAATCGTTAGAACATTTGGCACGCTTGCTTTATCGAGCACGAATCCGCAGCGGTTGGGGCGACGTGCAGGCCGCGGTGAATGTCCCCGGAAGGAACAGCAGACTCAAATGCACGTATAATCTTCCGCAAAATGGAAGACGTTCCTAAGGCTGTCCAAGTCTCACAGTGCAGTTGCATGTCCGCGTTTCTTGCTCAAGCGACGGCCTTAAATAAATAAAGGAAACTTAAATATGAATAGAATCCCTGCATACGTACACACGACATTCTCGTGTACGTCATAAGCTTGTAAAATTGTTTTTGCACTCCCCGAATGCAGATGTAGGACCGTGTCGTCTTGGAAAGCTGCGTGGAAAACCCAATTACGCGACAAAAGGGAGCGGCGGAGGGGCGCGCGCGAGGACGTGCATAATTCATCGATAGATTGTCTCGCGCGGATCCGCCTTGTACATAGTAGACCAGCATCGTCGAGTGGTAGTGCGCAGGGTAAGGTTGAGTCCGGTTGGGCGTTGGAGCGCAGGAGCAGAGAGACGGCAGGACAAACGGACGGCAGCGGCCCAAACGTGCCGACCGAGCGAGCTCTGTGCTCTGTTCCTTGCCGAAGAGGCCTCCGCAGGGTATCGCGCGAGCTTAGTGAGCCGACGTAGGTCGAGGAGGCTCGACGAAAGTGAAACCGACGACTCCAGGTAAGCCGACTTTTCCGACGGGACCAGGCCGCGAAGTCGTCGACGAGCCCAAAAAGTAATCGTAGAATCCTCGGAACGAAGAGCCACGTCGCCGCAGAGCTCTTCCCCGCGTCTGTCCATATTTGGTAATTGCCACTCGCGTCTGAAAAATTGTCACCATCCGGCGAGATGAAAGATCGATTTTTGTCCGCAATTAGCGAACTTCGTCTCGTCGCTCCCTTCTTCGATGGAACATGGTTTTCATTGTTTTTTGGTTTTAATTATTTGATCGGGTGTCTGATCCGCCCAGACTTTCAAGCGGTGTCTTTGACCGGATAATTAAACGCGGTAGTTAAAGAGTATTATTCGAGAATTCGAAAGCCGGACGACACGTTGAATAGCAGCAGTATGTTACTTTCCGGTTCGTAAATGAGGCTAAACGACATAGATGACCTCTTGCCTGCGCCCGAAAATTAATTGACCTCGTGGGTGTTTTAGACTCTAAGTAGCCATGCATTAAAAGTGACGTAAGCTTATCGTGTACGAGCAGGAGGTAGTCATTGGAGTAACACAAGCCGCTGTCACAGTCACTGTTCAATCATCGTGGTAATTATCAATGCAGTCAATCTTGCCATCGAAGGAACATCGCTTGTGCAATTCATAGACCTTGCTGCTCAGTAAATTGTTCCTAATTGGTCCGCTCTATACGAGGATACAAATTAATAGTTCAATCACACATCGTAGCAGTAGCCATCGTAGACATGTTACGCACGTAGAATATTTACGCATTAAACAATTACACGCGTACAGTAGTACTATTGCGTCGATTAGAATAAAAGGCTCTTTTCTCTCAAAACTATACTTCACTTTCATGTACGCTAAACGGTGAAAACTGACGAAAACTGTATCTTAAAATCGCTCAGAGCTTAGAAATTTTTATGAGATTTTGGTGCAAGCAACCAATATGTTTTTCTTGTACTTGTCATTTAATTACCTATTTGGAGAAGCAATTACCGTGGAAACTATGATAATTCCCAACTGCGCGACGAAAGTTTTTAGAAAATGAGGAAAAGGTAGAAGACGAACGATGCTGAGAGCTCTCAATAATAAAAGCAACTAAAAACTTATTTACCTTCATATCTATTTGTAGCAATACTTGATACTCTTAAGTAACAATAACTGCAATAATTATTAAAATCAGAATAGGAACAACGAATAAAAAATACAGATTGTAATGAACATCTTGATTAGAAGAAATAATAATAGGAAGCAGTATGATCGTATTGAAACACATGTATTAATTAAAATACAGAATGATCGAGGGCCTGAATGTCTGATAAGATGGCACTTTATGTAAGGATTGTAAAGTCTCTCTCTCGTTTTTCCGCCAAATAAAAGCTTGCTCGATAAAAGCGTCTTAACTATTACGGAGGCACCTTTGGAGGGCTGTACCAGGTGTGTCTACGAGCGGAAATTTTCTTTCGAAAGCCGATCACATCATTGATTATCGACCAGTACCAGTCTCTCCGTTGGCACTCGAACCCTTTTCAATCCGGCACTTCTTTCGTGACTTAGACGGCACGCACGTATCTTTACTATCGCCACCTCGAGATCGTGGCCGTCCCCGTTTCTTGTTTTTGATCGAGGAATAAATTAATCACGCTTCCTCTTTCATAACTCGAGTCGGACATACGGAAACGGAAATGCGATGTCTCTGGCTTTCCCAGGCACGATTACTCGCGGAAGATCTTAATCAAGCTGCGTTTTATATTACTGCATTCGTTTTCTACCACTTCAGTGCCGTCACTTTTTGCCAGTTTACTGCTTACAAATATCCGGGAAGCCATATTTCAATCGTGACGTATCATCGTAGCGATTCTTGCCGGAATTCATCAGTTTTAAACTTTAATGCACGCTTCTTTATCCACACGAATCTCATTGGCAAAATGCTCGTAAGGCAGGTAAATGGGTTAAACATCCAGGAAGCGTTGCTGCATGTTATCGATAAACCGACGCACGTGACAATTGCACGTCGCGGTCTGCCGCAGGTGATTTGAAGATGTTGCTGCGTGATAAACCCACGTCGCTATAAACTATACCCTGGTAGAGCACCATCGTCGCTGTTATCTGTCGTTACCCCCGATATGTCTTTTTCTGTTGCCAAGGCATCGCTCGTAAATTTCAATGATCCATGCAATGAATCTCAATTTTCGAACCTTCCCTACGAGCGAGGTACGAATTTTCGTAATGGTTTTTCGTCCCACGTTCCTGAAACATATCCTTGTCTTAATCAAATCTAACAGCGCCGGTTGTACTATGTAATGTTGCACAAGTAAGCGCAAAAAACTGTAATTAATTGAACCATCCCCGAGAGTATGATTCAGCGTAAAATAGCTCGATGTGAAACGCAAATGTAATGTGTAATTTATCATACAAAATGTGTCGTACTTTCATGCGTCATCACATTTTTATCTGAGCGTAATCCAAATTCTACATTTTCTTTCTTTCCTTTTACCTTTGGTCTCGCAATACTACGAGCACTATTTATAGAACATCGATAAATGACGTACGATAGCGATGCGATAACGAGGAATAATTTTTTTTCATCGTTAGTAGCAATTAGTGCAATGAGTTCCGATCGTGTCCAGCGATGACATCGAAAGTGAATTCAAAGGGGAGTGACGCGGGCGGAGTTTTACGAGCTTCTTTTTCTTCTTCTTCTTTTTTTGTCGCCGCGCGAGGAAGCCTCGGTAGAAAATTGCATCGTTACTTGCCATTCGATGACCTGAATGTAGGTCTCACAGAATTACAAACATTGCGTGAGCCCGGTATCGATCGCGTACAATCGACAAAAAATCAAAATTAGCGCATGCATGTCTCACGCGCGAAACGTCCTCCTTCGCGAAGAAAAAAAGAGAATGGCATACCGCTGACAATAACAAAGTTGCTTCGTGTCTAGCATTCTAGGACTAATCGAATTAATCTCTTTCGTATTTTAATCGAACGCAATAAAATTTTCAGCAAGTAGAATCTACGCGAAATTCTTTGCTCTCTTATCTACGCTATCACACACGCGCGCGCGCGCGCGACGATATATAATAAAGAATTGAAATTATTTATAATTAATTATATTAATGAATAGTGAGATAATAGAATAGTGAGATAATAGATCTTAATTTCCTTAAAATGAATTATTTAATTGAAGAGTTAATCTCGAGATAAAATAAGTTGCGAGCGTTACTATAAGTAATTGAATGCATTAAAAAGATATTATCTCAATTTTTCCTTTTTAATTACGTTTATTTCTGCTATTTTCTGTTAATATTTGCAAATCTTTTATGGTAATTTTTAACTGTCAAAATAAAATTATTTTAGCGTTACAGAGATTATATACCGATGAGATCGATGTGTCATCGATTAATATAACGACTAATTGCGCAATTAACAACAGCGCACGAGACTCAACCTTCCACCTTTGATGGAATCCTATTTTCCTCGATGCTAATAGGAAGGTTGTGCTACCCCGTATTACCTCGTATCGCATCCACGATCGCTCCTTTAATTAAAAGCCGGTCGAAGTTGCGCTCCGCGTTGAAATCGAGGCCGATATGGTCATTCGGGCGTCGGCGGGTTCATCTTCTCTTCACGGGGAGTCCGCCGCCCTCATTTAAACACGTCAACTTAGTCATATTATGTGACGCATCCCCATGTGTGCACACGTGAACGACGGAGTCGAACACGCTCACCGGGTCGGATCAATAACTCCAGGAATGGGCACTTGCCGGCTGGCAAAACTGCTCTATGCGGAGCAGCCTGTTCCTGGTCTTCCCGTCGGAAACGAAAGCGGAAGTAGCCGGCTTGCTTAGAAATTCCACCCAGACGTATTCCCGTGACGCCTCTCGCGTGAATCCACAAATTTGACAAAGGAATAGTCGCGTCTTCTTTAAGAAATAGTTCGAAATTTTACTTTCACCCGAGAAAATAGGGCGACCAGACTAACATACATCTTCATAGCAAAATTTTACAACTTCGAAGATTTATATGCATTTTGAACTTGCAGTTTTGTTTGCAGCTTGTCGAGCTTCAAATTATATAATACGAAGCTCGACAAGCTTAAGTATAACAGCGAAATGTACATTAAAATTAAAGTTACTAGAATTAATTAAAATGATTATATTAAAATTATGTTTATCGGATTGTCTTACTGCTATACTATACATTTTAGCAAACATTGTTACATAACTTAAGAATCAATATTTGATCAAACACATATATTGTAAAAACACTAAAGAGATTCTCTAATAATATATGCCCTCCGATCTGAATTTTTAGAATATGCAATGATCACGATTGCCGGTCGTAAAGCAAGATACATACACCGTCTGACAGAATGAATTGCTTTTGCTGGTGCAGTTATTTCTAACGATCCGATATATTACTCTGGCCACGTGTTCGCCGTGATAGAGTTCGCGTGAAGTTCCCACCGTGTGCTATAGATTCCTCTATCCCAGTAATATAGACGAAAAAAGAAATAAAAATAAATCGGACGGGAATATTTTTTGGAAGCCTCCGCACTTTTTGGAAGAGGATTTGAGAGAATGATAAAAAAATTGCCCATGTAGATATAAAGATAAATGGAGGGTAATACGAAATGTCTAGAGGTTTTGGCAAGGTTAAACGTAGTTAAAATCACGCAATGCACGCAATTTATATTAGATTGTCTTTTAATTAAACCAACGTGTGTTCATCGGGCACTTGGGCCATAATACTTTGAATGCGTGCGAAATGTTATTTTAAAGTTTATTTCGTGTCTCCGACCGACTTAATTATTCGCACGGTGACATGATCAACCGCGAGTAATTTGATCCACCTCAAAGTCGCATGTAAATTGAAAGTGAAATTCATAGCCACCTTTCTCGCTAAAGCTTTTACCTCAATCAACAAATTATTTTAACCCTTCCTAGAAAATTAGTTTTAATAGAATTTATTTTTAGAATTTGACGACACTCTTGGATCTACGCTTTTCTGATATTCGTGTATATCGATTTAAATAAATTATTTCTCTGTTTGTGCGACTAAAAGATTATTCTATTTTCAAACTGATACGCAATCTACGATAAGTATCACGAAATAACGTTCCACGTGTCCGCAAGGATGACGAAAACATTCACTTCAAGAAAAAGGTCAATGCCGAATCCGAATGCAAACTCGAGGCTGACGTACATACAATGATGTCACAGCACAATGATTAATGGGCGATGAGACCAAGAGAAATTGTAGCGATACATAGAATCTAAAAGAATGAATAGGATCGATGAGCTTTCGATCTGGCGATTGCAGGGGATGATTGTTAGGCCCGCTCGAGAAATGTTGCTCCTTTAGTTATCGTTTCTGAACACGGACTTCTCGTCTCGCGGAGTAATTTTACGATGTTACTCACCAAGGTTAATCGACGTCGATCTACAGCAATACGATCTGTTTCGCCATTCCGCGCCAGTTATGATCGTTCGCGTGTCTTCCTCCGTTTACGTTCAACTCTCAACCACCGCTCCTTAAGGTCTACGCCGAAATCACGCTTATGGTTGTACGCAGTTAGTCGTGATGTATCATACATTCAAAAGATTGCTCGTAAGATTCAACAATTGTTGGCTGTTCATTTTTAATGTAAGAGTAAACTGATGGGATTTTTTTAGATAGAATGTATTTTTATATTGTATTCTCGAGCGTCACGTTTGTGACGCAGAAAAAAATTTTTCACTACTATAGCTAATCATGATTTGTTAAACTGTGTTTGCTGTCGTGATTATAAATTTCTAAACTATAGCAAACATTTTGCTGTAGTTTAGAAATTTATAATCACGATAGCAATGAAATAGGTATTACAGCTAAGATTTTGCTGTCCATATATTACGACTGCAATTTAGTTATCTTACGCAGTTTTTAGCTACGGCAGTTATTCTTTTTTTCCGTGTAGCTAACAACAATATTCTAAATTATAATTCTGAATTTCTATAGAAAGAAAAAATCGATTTGATTTCGCAAATTTTACAAATTTTATCAAATATCTCACGAAAATCTGCAATTATTTTTGGTTCACAGAAATTAAAAAAAAAATTTTTTTGTAGAAGCAAATGAAATATTTTTTGTTCCCGTTTAAGATAATTCCAATGTTTCTGCATTTTTATTATTTGATACGTATTCTCTTTTCTTCTATTTTTAATATCGTTGCCATATTGTTAAACTGAAACATCTAATTGATCATTGCACATCTCTGTCTACTCACCGATAGAGTATTCGCACTTGTAAAACACCGTTGGTAATTGCTGTCGATTTGATTGCTGTAATCTTGTCGGCACGTAATATCTGTGGCACGTAGAGAGCAGGTGGTAATTTCTAATTGAAGGCTATTGTCATTGCACGCATTGTAGGATTATATCAAAGTAGACACATCATGTATACAATTATCGTGTATCATATTTCGGCTATGAATTATTCATAGCATTAAAATGTCCGAGACTTTCTAGGTATTCTGATATGCTAATAAATTAAAGGAATTCTTCCGAAATAATGAATTGATAAAATCTGAATAATATTGTACAATAGAAAAATATATATTTTACATAATTTCTCTCCATTAACTTCTCCATCAGTAAATTTTATATTAATTCTTAACTTACCAATGCAATCAATATTTATTAAGTTTCCTGTGTTAATAGAAGATTAATCTTTTTGTTAAATAGCAAAGAATATTACACACTGTGCGCAAATACTTTTATATTATAAAATATTGTAGCATAATACAATTTCTTATATATATATATATAGATTGTCTAAGAATCTCCTATTTTTAATTTATTAATAAAAATTTTTCTCTCGCAGTTAAATCATAAAATTGTTTTTTTTCTATGCTTTTCCCATGTTTTTAACGTAAAATTTAATATTGGGGCTACTCTCCGTTAGCTCGCTTCTGGTACAAAATGTATTTTCTTCTGGCACATCTCCGATATTTTCCTCGTCGCTTTTATCACGCGCGTACGTCGTAATGCAGTGTCTCCAGTAGTACGTACAAGACAAGGGTAGTCCTCATCTGACACGCTGCGACATTTATTCACTACGTAGCGGCATTGATGTCGATCGCTTGGTTCGTGAACCTTCACGAAGACTCGTTGGTCACATGTTTACGCAACAGGTTTACGGGGAACCATATTGTCCAAGGCGAGGTATACCCCATAAGAGTACGCGAAAGAAATCGATATGGACTCGCAGGAAACCGCGAACAGGGTGGCCGAACCTGCTTCGGGCCACGGAGAAACTATGGTAAGCAATATAGGTCATAGATCATTGACCGAAACACGTTCAACGATCATTAAACGATCATAAAAAATTCATGATGATAGTAATTATATATTTATGGTACTTCTAAATTTATCGTGCAAAATTATCTGGTTTTAATAAATGAATAAATAAGCTTGATCTCGCGTCACGAATAAAAGATTGCGATTTCTTTGGAAGAATAATAAGGATCTTGCCCGCAAACATAACGTCACTCGTGGCATCCCTCGAAGCGAATGAATCGCAGTAAAAGTCGAGTCGTTCGTGGCTCGATCCCATAATGAGCCGAAAGTAAAACGGTGGCAGGCACGGTGGAAACGGGACGGCGAGACGTCACCGACCCGCATTATCAAAAGATCGATAGTCTCAGGGCCACTATTTCACGAATTTCGACTCCCATCAGCGACTGTAGCTCTCTCGCGGTTTCTACATTGTTATCGTAGTACGTTTATACGTTTTACCGTCGTGCGGATTAACCCGCAACACGAAATGTCGCGTTAGAAACTAACGAAATTGAATTGTGAAAATACTGACGATGATAGCAAGCAATCGCGCTAGCATGCGGCGCTAAAACGCGTTATTCGAAATGACAACGACAAAATCGACAATGGTTTTGTCTTGGAAGTTAACGGCTGTAAGTTGACGCAGAAAATTGAGTCAACGTCTGTAGACTCGCAATTTGAATCGCAGTATGACGAAAAGATCGATGGGACTAAGGTCAAGGTTAATACTGTCGATCACAATTTGTACCTCGTTGCGCCAATAACCTTCGTTTCTTCATGTGCCAATGTCGCTCGAAATTAGAAATCGGATTATAATCGCATCGCGAACATTCTCGGTACCAAACTACACGTTTCAGGTCTGACTAGATATCGAATTGAGGTATCATAATTCACTTATAAATCCGTCTAACGAAGAGATGATAAAATCAACGTTTAAGGCAGGAAACTTGGAATAAATCAAACATATATTTATTCGTTTTGACTGCTTTCAAGTAGGGAATAGATCGCTAAGTTCAGATTTCGATGTCAGAAACGCACGAACATAATCTCCATATTTGTTCATGACAATGAAAACGTGACTACTAGTTCAAGTTGATGATGATAACGTCTATTGCGTGAAAAATTTATTTCACCAGATTATGGCATTTTCGATTCTCGCGTTTTAACTAAATTATAAAGCACCGTGGTCATAAAAATAATGTTCGGCTATGACGAACAGACACATATTACTAGATTGGGAAATATTAAATATTCAGTATCTAGCTTTTCAGATAAAAAGAAATAAATAGCTTATGATATAATGCGATCATACCAGAGAGCTATTTCTAAGCTCGTCTGTTCTCTGTCAAACTGATTTATCATAGCAGACTCGCCGATGAGTACACATTTCCGTACAGATATACGCGACACATGCTATTCTTCCGCAGGTGAAGCCAAACGTTCCTTTACCACCGCAAGGATTTCAGGCGCGACCGCAAGGTCCTCCTCCGTCTCCCAGAAATTCTATAAATAATGGCCCCATAGGCGCACCTCGACCGGGACCACCATTACGGCGATTGGACAGCCGTTCCTCTCTAGGTCCACCGCCAGCCTCGGGTCAGTTTGTGCAACTCAGACCTTACGGTCCACCGAGACCACCGGGGGGCTCTTTCCCTCCAAGGTCACCGCAGCCCGGCCAGCTGCCTCCGCAAAATCCTCTACTACCTCCGAATCAACGTTTCGTATACTCCCCGGGGATTCGAGGTCCCCCGCCGCAAGGAGGAGGAGGTCAACGGCCACCTTTCGTCCTTAATCAACAAGCGTATCAGGCGCAGCAGCAGCAACAGCGAGGTGGCAACGATCCGCGATTTCAGCGACCGGACGTGGCGCCTCCCCAAAACGAACCGCGACGACCCAGCCAAGAATCCGTTTTCCCGCGACAGTTACTGAGAAATGACTCGTTGCTGAACCTGCAGCGGCAGCATCTTTTATCAAACGAGGAAATCAAGCAACCAGCACGACCACGCATTGTTATCGAAAAAATGGCGGACATCAATGAGACCGATCTTGCTAAACCAGAGGGTTATCTGCAGAGAAAAAAGTCCGATGTTCGCGAGAACGGTGAGAACGACGATGACGATGACGTCGTGATGGATAACAAGAAGTCGCCGCGACACAATGGCGACGGTGCTCCCGAAGGACTGATAAACGGCTCCAAATCACCTTCAACCCCGAGGAAACTCGATGATACAAGTAGACCTGCGAGCCGACCGGGAACAGCTACCGAGGATAAAGTAGAAAAAATGGATGACAAGCGAGATACACCCTCAAGACCAATTTCTGCTAACATCGATGATACGGCGACGCTCATTTCTCAAAACAGACCATCCTCCGCAGTAAATATCGATAAAGAAGACAAAAAGGAGGAACAACTCGCTGGCAGACCGCCGTCGAGAAACGAGATCAACGCTGCATTGATATCCGAAGAAATAGAAAAACCCGGCAGTCCATACAATAATGACGCACTTGGGAACGTCGAACAGAGTTTGAAGACTCCTACGAAATCTTCGGATAATTCGCGATCTGTCACTCCGTCTTATCTGGATACGCCACAGAATGCGGAACAAGATGAGAATTCGGATAAATCGCGTTCCAGCACTCCAGCTCAACTGGAACCGCCTGGAAATGCGGAACAAGAATCGAAGACTCCAGTCAAGTCTCCGGATAAGTCGCGTTCGAGTACCCCAGCTTCGCAGTCGGCGCCATCTCCGAATGCGGAGAGAGAGCCAGAAACCGCGGCGAAAACGCCCAACAGATCACGTTCGAGCACACCTCAAACTGGAATAGGATCGAGAAACGACGAGGTCTCTGTCGAGCCGGAAAAACCCTCGGAGAATCCGAATCGCGATAAATCCTCCGAGGACACTCTGCGAGTGAAAGAATCCAGTAGACCAGCGTCATCGTTAAGTTTGACAAGCGAGAAGGGCGGCAAGTCACCGAAGTCACCGAGGTCACCCACGACACCGAGGAATCGAGATAAACTCTTAGGATCGGCTTCACCGAGATCGCCCGAAGGTGTAAAGGGCTTCGATAACGGGCAGCAGAGAACGCTGTCTGCCAGTGGTAGCCCTCGATCACCGAATTCGCCGAAATCACCCGCCGATAGCGGCAGACAGACAGAGGACGGGAAGAAGAAAACGTCCTTCGTCGGAGACTCGGTTATCGCCGAAAAAGCGATGGAAATGGCAAACAGGACATCGGCAGCGATATCAAAGCCCACCACTCTAGCAACTAAAACTCCACGTGCGCAAACACCGGCGAAAGCGGATGACGAGAAGAAAGCTGCGGAGAAAAAAGGTCCTTGCGTGCTCGCGCGCAGAATGAATAAAACAAAACCGATCCTGATTCGTTTGCTTCGCAAATATCAATTTACTTGCATCTGCTCGTTTTTTAAAGATTCAGAGGAGCTATTTTTGTTCCTCCGGGAATTCGATATTATAAGATAATTATAAAATTAATTTGGCAAACAAGGAAATTCTATTTTTGTAGAATATTTAAAATTAGCTTAGCTCTCTTATTAAGTTAGAATATTTTAAAGTTTATTTAAAATAAACTGATGACTTTACAAAGAATTGAACTACTCCGATTCTATATTCTATATTCGAGACTCTTGAGACTTTGCTTCGGTGCGGCGCGATTCTGACGTATGCTTGTCTTCAACTGATCATTACGATGTAGTAACATTGTTCTTAATTCTAAAATATTATTCTTTTTTCTCACAGCGGTCCAAAACGGTAAAGGAAGGGAATTGCAAATTAGCGGGGTAAATATCTTAAGTTATATGTATATCTGTCTTTTTCTTCTATATTCTCTCTTATACGTTATAAACATCAGAAATATTTCTTTCTGATAAATTAAAATTGTTCCAAATAGTCGAGTACGAATGGAGACGCAGAATCACCAACTAAAATGTCTAAAGAAGCCGACAAAAGATCGAACGCTGGATCGCCTACGAAATCCGCTAAATCATTACCGCGAACTCCCGACACACCTTCGGGTCAAGAGAAAAAAAGTAAGTATTCGCGGTTTTATATTAGTTTAGAAACGGGTCGACCTATATTTCGCGTAGACAAAGTCTAACATTAACACTAACATTAACGCCCCATCAACACTAAGGCATTTAATTATTATCCTAATATTTTTAAAATTAGTTCTCGTTTCATATAAATATAATTGCATCTCTTTTACATCGCTGAGAAATCGGACTGAATGCCATAGAAAGAATTAGAGTAAGGACAATGTTTAAAAAGTCGTATTACATTAACGTAACGTGCGTCCAAACGATCTTGTGTCTTTTAATCCTGCAGAGCTGCCGATGAATAAAGTTCAAGTTGGCGCTGCGCCCTCCCCGAACCTGAAGACTGTACGATCGAAGATCGGTTCTCTAGACAACACGAGTTACAAGCCGGGCGGCGGTAAAGTGAAAATTGAGAATAGGAAGCTCGACTTCAGCAAAGCGCAACCGAAGATTGCTGCGAAGAACGAGAAATACGCGCCCAGCGGTGGTGACAAAAAGGTCTCTTTCAATTGATCTCTTTCAATCCTGGTATTGAATTAATCATTCTATTGCCGATAAAAAAATTATTCCCGCGTTTCTTAGAAAATATCTCTGTTTTTCTCTCTGATATTTATCAGAAAAATAGCATCAACAATAAAATTGAGAAGCAAACATGTATTATAAATATCATCTTTCAATCACAGATCTCCCAAGTGAAACTTCAATGGAATGCCAAGTCCAAAGTGGGCTCCTTGGACAACGCAACTTACAAACCAGGCGGTGGTGATAAGAAGATCGAAACGGTAAAACTCGATTTCAAGGACAAGGCGAAGCCAAAAGTCGGATCCAAAGACAACGCGAAGCACGTTCCTGGTGGCGGCGCCGTCAAGGTGAGATCCGTTGGAGTTTATCACATATCTGCAACTTGTAGTTTAAAACCGGTTTTTATTATAAACCAGTTATATAAATTTTCTAGTTTATTAATCAATTTTCTTACTTTTTAAATACATTCCTATGAATAAGATTCTTAGCTAATCGAAATCCTTACCTGTGTGAAGATAGCCCCCTAATGTCAAAAAATCAAAAAATTTCTTTTTGCAAACGTTTGCCCATCGTTCTATTATAATAGAAATAGGGGTATATATATTAATACATATTAATTTGATAAATACATTTACAGACATCTGTTCTCAAAATCAAAATCGTCATTCGTATACACGCTATAAAATATATACTAATTGTGAATATAAATTATTCTGAGTATAATGTGTAAATACATATTAGTATATATTTTATAGCGTATATACGAATGATGATTTTGATTTTGTGTGAGAACAGATGTCTGTAAATGTATTTATCAAATTAATATGTATTTTTTTCTATTATAATAGAACGATACGCAAACATTTGCAAAAAGAAAATTTTTTATTTTGCCACATTGAGGGGCCAGTGTAAAGTTGGCCCCCCCGAAAATTAAATTGCTTGTAACTTTTGAACTAGAGGGGCAAACAAAAATTCCAACGGGGCATTCGTGGGCAAACGTTTACAAAAAGAAAATTTTTGATTTTTCGATATTGGGGGACTTCACACAGGTGAAATCCTTAGTTCAAATATAAAGTATTATTGTTTTCAATTCTAACGACGCTTTGATTAATATTAGCACGATCATATCATTTTCTGCATCAAGCAATTATGCCAAAAAGAATTATTAACAATTTATTGCATGCATTTATATGTATGCGTTTACATTCACATTTATTAGTATTTTATCTTTGGCGTTTGATAATTAACTGAACGAAGGAGTAATAAAGCTATATATTTATTGCTACAGAAAATTATCATTACATAAGTTTTCATCTTCATACAAATAATATTCTTTCACGTCTCACAGATGGTTCGGTGACAGAAGCTTAATTGGCATAGAATCCATTACAAATGCAATGCTCGCTTCGTTCATTTTATGTCACAAAAATATCCGAGATAATTACCCAGTAATACGCTAGTCCAAATTTCATTGCATGCGGAATGCTGGCATAGATAGTAAAATATATATACATACATATGCATACATATATCCTGAACAAAATTATAAGTTTGAATTAGAAGAATGATGATCCAGCAAGGGAACAGTTATACCTATTCTGACGATTTTAAAGCAGAATTAATAATTCCAAGTTATACACGACTTTACGGCCCTCAAAGCCGTACAACTTGGAATCATTAATTTTACTTTACAATAGTCTGAAATTTTTAGCCAAGAAGAATGTTTGTTGGCCCATCAAGCGCAGCATCATTAATTTCATTAAAACCCGAATCGAAAAACGTTGTCATTGGAAGCCGCAAAACCCAATTGTGCAGCTAATTCGTACACGCATGTGTTGTCTATTGTCATTATTAACAAGCCATTGTTATTTCTCGATGTTCAGTCCGCAACTCCGCCAAAGACACCGCAGGAAACGAAGAACGACGTGAGTATATCATACAGCTAACGACATAGCGTGCAAATTAGGTGTACCACGTGTCGCTTTCTTTCTATCTTCTTCACCCCGCCCTTTATCCATTTAGTACGGCCTTCGTCGTCAGATCGTGACATCATGATTAAAATTAATTTTTCGTACTTCGTTAAAATCATGGAAGTAAAGCAAGTAAAACGAGATCCTACAAACGAACTGTATATATGCGACTGCATATATCGCGTACATCGATATTCCCACACTGGAAATCGCTATTTATAATCAGCGTGATAAATCAACCAGTTTACCTCCACGATTTACGAGATACGAAAATGTGCTTATCATCACTTTGCAATAAAGTGGTAAAGTTCTATCTATATCGCCGGATATAGACGTGAGTAAGTAAAATATACGTTGGATGGGAAATTTTAAGCATGTATTTCTGCATGTTTCCAAATTTATTTAGACTCTAGATCAATATCGTTGCTTTTAAATCTAATTTCATTGACGAAAGCGAATATTGTAATAAATATATCTATTATCGTTTATTCGACTGAGAAAAACAGGGAAAATTTCTATTTTTATTTTCACTTTCCTCTAGCCGCTTATCAAATAGGATTTTATTAACAAATAAATAATACAGTTCGTCCATGTTCTCAGATCCCGACGCAAAAAGTAGATGTCAAAGCCGAGAGCAAGATTGGTTCGTTGGATAACGTGAAGCACAAGCCGGGCGGTGGCGAGAAAAAGATTTTCAACGACAGAGACTATCTTCGTCAGACGAGTTCCAACGTTGAGAGCTTGAACGGCAGCGGGTCCCAGGTATGTTTCTTCGCAATCTAAAAGTCTTGAGAATAATCTCATCACGGAACTTCGTTACTTCTCTTTTAAAAACTTTTGCACGACACGTGTTCTTTCGCAGAGAAACACGTCGTAATGACGAAAAGTTCCAGTCTATAATAACATTACTTCTCGAGATTTTTCGCATTTAATATCTGCACGTACGTGCTTAAACACGCGTTGCATGCGTATTCGCAATGCTATACACAGCACATTTAAACATTGGCCCGCATTAATAGATAAATAATTGTAAAAATTAATATACATATCGATAAAGTAACATTTGAAACGTCGTATTGGCCAATCTTAGAAATTTATTTAAAAAATTCTTCGATAAAATTGGTCGCCAAGTTATAGAAATCATTTATTTGTTCCATAATATTTCTGACTGCAAAGCTACGGAGAAGTCTTTTTTTAAAAAGAATTTAACGAGACAAAATAATATCTTTCGCTGATTATACTAACCCGAGTAGCAATTAATAGTTGGCCAACTGTTGGCCGCTGGAGATATAACATTGGCTCAATATTTTGTGCTGCTTGGGAATTTTCTGCATTGTCCGAATCCGTTTTTACAGAAATCCGAGTAATGCTTCCTTCTATTTTTCTACTTCGCCTCTCTTCTACTTTTCATATCACGTTCTTTATCGACTTGAACTATTTCTGCTGGTTGTTACCTTCGCAAAAATGCGTCTATCGTGATTACGCAATTGCGGTCTCCATATCGCATATTAAGGGTTATTACTCTTGCGTAGATATTAAATTTAATCATAATGCAATTGTCTCTTTTTAAATCTCATTTGCAAAAAAAAAGGAAAAATTATAGACACAATTAATAAATTATGATTAAAGTTAATCATAATATTGAAGGAATCGATTCTAAATAAGTGCAACTGTGTGCGCAACTAATCAGAATAAGTCGCATGAAACGAAATGTTATGAATATAATGAAAATTGTTACGGGAAAATCTTTTGAAACGCTATCTGAATTATTAGAATAACGTTTGATGGCAATATTGGTGGAATACTATAGCCTGTCGCATAGTCTATGAAAGAGTTAACGCGCATTGAAAGGACATTTATTTATTTTACTCAGACGATTTACTCAGTTCGCAAGGATGCATCGCAGGCTTAATCCTGATATCGTGTCTTGTGCCCGCAGAGCCCCGTGCCCTCCGGCGCGATCACCGATTCCGGCAAGAACGGCCTGCCAGCCTCGGACGAGAACCTGAACCAGGAATGCTAGGTCACGAAAAGTCGGCCGATAGACCCGCTTTAATTATATCATTTGCATGTGATTAATCATGTTTACCCATCTACCCCCTTTGGAGGACGAACGAGCGCGGTCCTCGTGCGATCGAGAGAAACATTGAAACATACGGCGCACGGAAAAAAAGGAGCAGCGCGATCGATATCTCGTCTACGCAAGTGATAAAATTTGCGCGACGGGCGAGGCAATACGTTATCGATGTTGATTTGTTATCAAGTACAACGGTTTCCGGGTATCTTCATCCCGCGTTTGCAACAATTTGTAGGCGACAACACGAGAAAAATATCAGGGCGCTCCTGGAACTCGAACCTAGGTTCTCCTCCTTATTAAACAGCCACAACTGCCCCTTCTGATACATGTTTCGCCTATAATATACAAATTTTAATTATCTTTAAAGAGATAAAGCGAAATACGTCATCGTGCTTTGCGTGAAAACACTCTCTGACCGTAAAAACACGTATTTATGTAACAGAATTACGTACATATGCAAATCATAAAAGAATTGAGAAAAATATTTCATCTTATTTTAACATACAGACAAAGAAGAAACAGATGTGAGAAATAATTTCCACGTGCATGGAAGCTTCGTCTTTTTAAGTGATTTTAAGCGATTTCTGTATCGGAGATTACATTTCGGTCACGGTTCATCTTTTTCGATTTTCTAAATCATCGTTTCTCACGCGCCCTCGCTACGTGAATATTAATATTTGCGAACTATAGACTTTTGATACGCATTTATGCCATAATCGACATTATCGATGCATCACGAACTAATAATTTAGCTCTTTTACAAATTTAATCATCGCTTAAGAAGTTAAGTCAACAATGCGCGTGAAGATAAATTCTATGAAGATGAACGTATCGACAGAGAATAGGGCAGTTTATAAATGTCTTCAAATTCTTTATCGTCGATTTCGCAGACGATATGAAAGTAACCTGTCATTTATTTCATTTACAATATTGCTAATCGTATTGCGCGAGTATAAAACTGTCTACTATTATTATTTAATTTATCGCTAGTGTCTTATTCGCTTCCGTACGTAGAAGTTCTGTACGTAGAAGATTCCAATGAAAGTACAAAAGTCACCGTGCGTCGTTGTAACGTGTGCAGAAAAAAGAACCATCGCGTTCTCTTAGGGGGAATAGACGTTAGACAAACGCGCGTACATTAATTTCCGCATGAGGAAGTCTTAACAACCGACAATCCCTCGACATCGTGCGTACGTTGCATTTCACCGGAGTTACGGGAAGACGTGTCATCCCGAATAGTTAAATCGCGAACGACGATGCGTAGTCACCGTTCATGTAAGCGATCTTTTCGACACGTGGTCGATTTAATGATTTCTGAGCAGACGGAAGACTATGCAGACTATTGCAGACAGCAGTCTCGATCGACATGAATGAATCGTAAGGGAGCCAAACGTTGCATCGGCGTCGGTTGATCGTGGATAACTTAGCTTTTTGCACCATATCTATATTGCAGCCGCGATTATGATACAGAGAGGATTGCGAGGTCGTTATATCTCAGAGCTTTAAGCGCGGTGTTACTAGTTATCCAGGATTATACTTGGTGCAACACGAGGCCGCGTGGGACGAGAAGAAAAGTGCCAGAAGAGCCGTGTAACACGCAGGTGAATCGCGACGCGTTCGCGCGAGACACCCGTCAGATACATCGGGCTGATTAGAGAGATTGCGCTTAGACGACAGGAAATACGAGATATTCGTGTAAACCTTACTGTAGATACGTAATCAACACATTGCATCCACGAGTACATATAAAATATCGCTGGAGCATCGGGAAAGATGATCGGTGATGGTCGAGTGTTCGTCAACGGAAAGGAGAGATCGATGATGGAGAATGCGTGCGACCACGCCAAAAATAAAAATCTCTCACTTACGTCACTCTACACTACCTTAGGTACCTCGTGCAATTTACACATCGCTAAAAAGAGAGGAAAACAGAAAGAGGGGAGATATGTAACACATTATTTACACTGTATTGCTTCCACATGGATTATTAAGAGATAATTTGATTCAATTAACGTACTGCGATATTTCACGGAGACAGAGAATGATAATTAACGTTTAGATCTTCGTAATTGTCACAAGTTACCACTTCGTACGAACGCAATAGTGTAACGACGTGCCCACAGCGCGTCCTGGATTAGGATCGCTCTGGAGAGGCATTATAATAATATTTTTGTTTTTAAATTTATATCCGTTCTTTGTCTCTCAACACCCGAACGCATCCTCCCCCAATTTTCGTGCTGAGAAAGAAGTGGCTGCCCCTTTTATCTTTATAAGAATTTATCTTTATTTATCTTCATAAAAATACACGTAGAACATATATAATTACTTATTGTTAGTCTCATTATATAAACACCAAAGACAAAACGTGCAGCAAAAGATATATGTATAATTGTCGTCACGCGATAGGTAACATCCAGGAGTAAGATTCTTCGATTATATTCTTTTTAGGGTCCATTAAAATTCGTCTAATCTAATCTATTTAAATTTTTTATTTATTAACGTTACAATAAGAGCGATTCTTTAAAAAATAAAAAAATTAAAAGTGATTAATGAAAATTTGTACTATTTGTAAATATTAAAATATCTGCTTTGTGCAAATTATTAAAATTTCTGCTTTCAGAATCAAACGTTAAATTTAATTCTCTTCTATTGGAGAAACGTAAAGGAACGAATGCAAATAGATTTTTTAAATTAAGATTAATTTCTTTTCATATCACATTTGAGACATAATAAGCTTAGATTTAAATACCGTCTCAAGCACTAGAAACTCGAGTTCGCAGACCTGTCAGTTAAAAATTAACTACTTCGTGCAAGATTTACAATACGAAGATTTAGTATCGACGTAGGCACGACCCTGAAACTGATTCCTGCTGCAGTTTAGCACGAACGGTACCGGCAAACACGAATAGCTCCTCAGTCCTTCCTTATCGATACCTTATCTACTAGACGTATTTAGAAAACTTGCCATCCCTTAAAAAGGATAAAACGCACAGCGTGTACCTCACTCTCACGTGCAATTCACTCAAGATCCGCAAAGCATCGCTACCATTCACCGCCTGCCAATCAAGGTCAGTTTGCACAT
>NJRP01000021.1:572512-612512 GCA_003063835.1 Aphaenogaster floridana | reverse complement strand
CCTTGTCATTGTGCAGTGGGAAATAGATGAAAAGGAAGGCATGGAAGATAATATTGACAAATCAAAAATTAATATATATATATGTGTGATTTATAGAAGTAAAAATATATATATTTAGAGACTATATCATATGTTTGAACACACTCGCAGTATAAAGTTATCTTTATCCAAATTTCGCATTTAAGTTGCATGTAAAAATCTATAAAAATACAGTAATTCAATCGGCCATAAATCTACATCAGTTTTTCTTTGGCAGTGGAGGTGGAACTAACTTGATTCCATTGAAATAAGGATGAGTCAATCCTTTTTTTGCCATTATCCTCTGATTAGGATCGTACGTCAGCATTTTCTAAAAACATAAAAAAAACATATGTACAAAACGCACGTGCTTTCGCGGGGTAGATGCTGGTTTTCCCTTACTGAAAGTAAGTCTTTGGCATCGTCGTCGAAAGTGGGTAAAATGTCGCCTATATTAGTCGCCTCCCATCTTGGGAATCGGGATGTGTAGTCCGGAAGCTGTGACACACCCGGCCAGATCGTTTCGTCCGGCGTGCCGAGCATGCGAAATATTCTAAATAACTGATCTATTTCGGAGTCTCCGGGAAACAGAGCTCTCCTGGTCGCCTATAAAGATCGTATTATTTCGCAGAGAAACCGCCGTTTTATCCCGATATTCAATACACTCAGGTAACTCTCGGGCAATGTTCACGTACCATTTCCGCGAATATGCAACCGAGACTCCATATGTCCAGCGCACAGGTGTACAATTTAGTTCCTAGAAGGACTTCTGGTGCGCGGTACCAAAGCGTGACAACCTCGTGTGTATAAGTGCGAACGGGAACGCCGATCATTCTGGCTAATCCAAAATCGGCCAGTTTTATATGACCGTCTCGATCTATCAATAGATTCTGCGGCTTTAAGTCTCTGTGCAATATACAACGAACGTGGCAAAAGGAAATTGCTTTCAGCAATTGGCTGAGGTAGCTCTGTAACACAAACCGCCTCGTTTTTAAAAGAGAGACCCACGCACGCGTCGCGAACGCGGCGAAATGCGGCTAAGATCCGCGTTACCTTGACGAGAGCTGGTTCTAGGCCCCCCTTAACGGAATCTAGCAGTTTTTTCAGATCCTGCTGTAGAAATTCAAACACGAGGTACAGATGATTGTTGCCGTCTACGACATCGAACAACTGTATGATGTTTGGATGAACGAGGTCTTTCAATAACGATATCTCCCGAATAGCGGTGGACGGAACTCCTTCCCTTTCCCTAATTTAAAGCAACACTATTTAATTTAGGAAAATTCAATGATCTGATGAATACGTTAAAAAAAAACCTTAACTCTCTTCATAGGAAAGTTTCATTTCTTTTTTTTTTAACGAAACTTTCCGCTTGGAAAGTTTACTTACAAATATCTTACAAACATATATAACATAACACTTAAAACATTAAAGTTGCATCGGTGAGGGAAGACAAATATAATAATATAATATAAAAGCAATTCCGTTAATCTCTATATACTCAAGGAAAAATGTTATCTTCAATGAAAATGCTATAATTGCAGAAGATATATATATGTGTACACAACGTTTTTATCCCCACAATAATCCTAACGGAACGTATCTTATTAAATTAATAATTACAGTGTATTAAGTAAAAAAATACCAAATCAAAAACCAGGCGAGCATGGCATAATGGGACAAGCTGAATAATGTGGTGCTACGAAAATTAGTGTAACGTGGCCCCCGCAGATTCAGCTGACCCCAATATGCAGATTGTTAGCAGTGTGTTAGCAGTGTGCACAAGCAAAAGCCCAGCTGATATTGCAGTTCTGCAAATTGATTATTTTTAACATATATGGGTAATGGCCGAAATTAATTTTGTAAGGTCGAATAAATTAACAGCGCGCATCTTAATTAAACATTTGGATTAGCTGCTATTAAATGCATAAGAGTACATCATTAAAAAATTTAATATCATATTTATACTTATGATTTTACTCTTACGCAACGAATAAAATTAATAATATGACCCACTTGTACAAAAACGCATAGTAGTACAAATTTTTAAAGAAAATTGAACACAAATATGATTTCTTGTAAAAATAATTCAAATATTCTTGCGCCTGCAAATTTTAATCAGTGTTTTTATATAGGTGTTTGTAAATGTAGAATATTTAATTAAAATAATATTATATTAAGCGAATAAAAAAGAATATTAATAATATGTAGCTATGGAAATTACATTCCAAGCTAGATTAATAAAAGCTTAATAATTATATGTTATATGAGTCTACATATATATATAAACTTAAAAAATTAAAAATACATATATATATATATATATATATATATGTACCTTCCTTTAAAAAGCGCAATTGGTTAAATTAAAAAAGAGTTAGTTTAATATTAATATATTTATTGTGTGATTAAATATATGAGAGAAAGAGAAAGAAAGGGGGGTGTGTTTTGCATTGTCAATATATAACTATTATCTCAATATATATAACTCACAACGACAAAAAGACAATTAAGAGTACAGTATAAAGATTTTTGAAAAACAACCGAACAAATGATTTCCTATTTACTTTCATCCAGATTCTGTCAAAAAAAGTTTCTGATAGCAAAATCACTGTACAGATCCATTCAGAAATAAAATCCCGTCTGACCCAACGTCCTCCCAAGAACGCTCTCGCGGGAGTCGGAGTCGGAATAAAGTTCACCCTGGTCCACGTTTACAGGGTAACACTCAACGGACGAAAGAGAGACAGAAAGAGGGAGAGAGTGAAAAGAGAGGGAGAGAAAGAGAAGCGGTTGTTTTTTTCCCAGTAAATTTACGAGGACGCACGTACGTCTCCAGACGGATTTTCTTGAGCGCCACCAGGTTCCCGGTCAGCTTGTCCCGGGCTTTGTAGACCACCCCGTACGTTCCCTCCCCTATCTTCTCGATTTTCACGAAGTTGTCCATAACCTCAACGTTGCCGCGCTCGTCGCCGCCGCCACCATGAACTCGGGGACGCCGCTCCTCGGCCAGGGCCGCCGTCGCTGCGCCTTCTCGCACCTTCTCCACGGTCGACGCCGTCGTTGATCCGTTTCTCCCGAGTGTCGCCAACGCGTCAGAACGACGAGGATATGATCGGCCGCCGCAGGCCGTTTTATCGCCGCCTGTTTATCAACACCGTGGAGCTACGTGCACTCGGCCGCGGTGTGCGCGCCCGCGGAGGCCATTTTTATTTTTTAGAGGGGATGGAGAGGAATCGATTGCGCGAATCGATGGACTCGCCGTCGTCCGCGAGATCGATGGTCGTCAACCCGCGTTAAATAATCGACAACGTAACCGGGAGGGCGGGAGGGGTGAATGAACTCCTCCGGTCGCGACACAAATGCAAAGAATCCTCATCGAGCGCCTATTTTGATTGTGATAAATGCCCTGTCGGGAAATTAAGGCGTTTATTTTGTTTCGATAAAGCTTCACTTCGCGATACTAAATTTGAGATAAGAAAAATTCAAATTGTTCTGATTAATAGCGAATTCGATCACTCGCACTACATTGGATTAATGCTATATGTATAAAGACTGTTATATACAGGGTGGCTCACATAACTTTTAACAGCTTGATATTTCGGAAACTATGGATTTTAGAAAAAATGTTTCAGATAAAAGTTGTAGGGTTTAAAAAGAAGTATTTAATGACAGTATTAGTTTGACCATAAGTGGTGTTGCCAAAGTCAAGTTAAAGTCAACTTTATTTTTTTAAAATGGAATCACATGATTTTTTTAATATAATTCCTTTTGCATAATATAAATTCTCCTCCAGTTATATTTGGCATATAAAAGTATTAGTAAAGGTAAAATTATCAAAAAATCAATAGTTTACGAGATATTTGATATTTTATTCTGGTATATTTTGACATGAAATATAAAATATCTCGTCACATATTCATTTTTTGATAACTGTAGCTTAATACTTTTATGCTTAGAATTGTGGGATGAAATTGATGTGAGGAAAATACATGGTTGCTTTTCAAAAATATGCAATTTGCAATTACATATTATTTTGAAAAGCAACCATGTGTTTTCCTCATATTAATTGATTTATCCCATCATTCTATGCATAAAAGTATTAAGGTACAGTTATTAAAAAATGAATAGTTTAAAAGATATTTTATATTTCATGTCAAAATATGCCAGAATAAAATATAAAATCTCAAACTATTGATTTTTTGATAACTTTACCTTAATACGTTTATATGCTAAATAACTGGAGGAATTATATTATATTTAAAAAAATCATGTAATTCCATTTTAAAAAATTAAGTTGACCTTAATCTGACTTTGGTAACACCACTTGTGGTTAAACTGTCGTTAAATGCGTCTTTTTAAACCCTACTTTTTTTTTGTCTGAAACATTTTTTCTAAAATATAGTTTCCATAGTTTTCGAAATATCAAGCTAAGAGTTATGTGGGACACCCTGTATATAAAATGCAATGGTATAATAATAATATAATCACTTTAACGATGAAATTATTAATGTGTATTCTGCTGAACATCATGATAATATTATTGATTATTTGTATAATCAATAATGTATATTGACTATTTGTTTAAAATATTCAGTGTAGTGTAGGTGATAGAATTCGCTATAAGATTTTTAACAATCTTTCGATAGTTCCAATTAAGAGAATATAAATAATTAGGGTTGGGAAGTAATACGTTACTTGTAACGTCGTTACATCTACTTTTTTCGGTAACTGATAAAGACGTTATATTATTTTATTAGTAACGGTGATAGTAATGCAGTTACATTTTTTGGATAACGGTAACGAATATAATTGTTACTTTGTTTACGTATACATATGTATGGAATAAACACAAACAAGTTTTAAAAAAGGAAGCGTTATGTTTGACCATATCGGAGTGTCACTCTAAAAAAAGGTCATCAAAATTTGGTGAAAAAGTAACGAAATTTGTAATGACTCACTTTTTGACTAACGGTAACAAGTTATGTTTTCCAGCGAGTAACGAGTTACTTTTTAAAAGTACCTTTCCCAACTCTGTAAATAAATCAATGCTAAATTACGCTCGAGGAAGTCTATATCACTCCGAAAAAGGATACGCTGTATCATCTCTTTCGTGGATTTGCTATTTTTTTATATACTATCGAGAGACTGCCGTCTCTCGATTGTGTCAAGAGATATCTCTCCCAACATTGAATAAATACATATCCGAACCTTTATCTATTTATTCATTGCAATCACTACACGAGAGCTCTAACAATTGACTCTATTACTCGCAATCGTTTAGCTCTTGTTATATCTTCAGCGTTTATTCGTCATGCAACAGCATGCCTCTATACTAGTTATGCCTATAGTAGTTATAACTAAAAGTTCTTTAAAATCACGTGCTTAGCATATTTGAGATTGTTTGTCTGTTGTCGGAATGCGCGAGTGTCGGAATTAAACATAGCATTCTATTCGAGATCCGGTTCGTTTCGCATCTTCGGATTAGGCGATGTCTCGAATTCTCTAAAGGGGATGTACATGAAAAGGTTTCTCCTTGTAGTCGAGTTCTCTGCACTTTCCATCTTTTATCGCCCAACGCTCAGTTATTATATATATACGTTTTTCCCTTTATTTGAACTTCAGAAAGTGTGACGTAACGCGGTTACAAAGAACAGACCTGCAGAATCAGGACATTCGGTGTGAGGAGATAAATCGAATACAATTCGAATATGATTTCTAACGTGTACATACATGATTTCCGTCACCTAGGATTGTCGAACACTCAAATCCTCCCGCACGCATCAGATTTTGATTTCGAAAGATCACGCACGCATTATATTACAGGAATAATATAATCGAGCGTGACTCTTATGTCATTCCTGTCGTCTCTCAGTCACGCAGAGATGCGTGTAAATCACTCCCATACACATTTCTCGATTGTTCTCACCCATACAGCACAGAAATTGCAGCAACATTGCAATATTGCCGAAATGTTGCTGCAATTTCTGTGCTGTATGGGCAGCTCTCAGGTCATACGTACAGTAGTTTAAGTCTAATTACGAGTAGATTGATTACGATACGTATTTTTTTTAGGTAAAAATATGTATACAGGAGAATTACGCTACCGTATATATTCTCGTACGAGCCCTCTATTCCGTGCACACGCAAAATATATGCACGTATTCTACCAAAGCCGGAGGAAAGATGCGCATAAAAATTGGAATGTTGGCGTGATTTTATTCATACGCTTACGGAAGATATATCCGCGAGTTACTTTCTACTATTCGTGACACGTGACTGGCATAACTTCGTAAATTTGCGCGGACTCGAATCGTTCGTTAAAACAATATTGGGCAATTCATCAAAGCGACATTTTCGAAATATAAAAAAAAATTATCAAACGTGCGACCTCAAACTACGATTTATTATTGTTCAATAACGAATTTAATGAATTTCGTTCAGTTCTCGTTTAGTTGTAGTCGTAGAATTTGAACGCAACAACGCATGGAACGAGTTCGTTATTGAACAGCGAAGACGCGATGTAACTGGTATCTTAGCCGTTGTTCTTTTCCGAACAGGGAGACTCACAAAAACGTAACTACGCCGAGATTCGTCCCATTTAGGTCTCACGCGATGGGACTAGATAGAAAATATGCTATATTCTCTAATATCTAGAATAGGGCACGATGTAAACGTACAATATTTCCATGCACATTAAATTCACAACACGTCTCTCGTAAAATTTTATATTTATGTTATGCGAATTGTCCGAAAAAAACCTGGAAGGATATTATCTCACATCATTCAATAAAGAGCATCTTTCTTCGCGAATAAAATACAATTTCCACTACGATTAAATCTGTGCGGTCATGAGTCCAGTAATATTCGGCAAGATGATTTAAACTCCCTTCTACTCCTCCTGTTTACGATTGCAAAAGCTTGAAAGCTTGGAATCCATTAACAACTCTGCATTATGCAAGAAAGCAAGACTATTATAAAGTTATTCAATAACTTCCCACCAGGCTGTTTGGGACATCTTATATTCAGCTTATTATTATGCGTAAGTTTTCTTTAGAGTGCACAATCAGCATAGAATTGAATCTCAAGCAAAGCACTCGTATTGGATATTCTTGGTGGATGAAACTTGAAATACGATAGATTTTATATTATCGCTCTGACAACATTACCATAGGATAAATAATTGTTAATTATACATTTTAAGTATAATTTTGTAATATTTTAGATAATACGCATGCTCTATATCATAAGCAAGTATACGATAGCTGTTGAAAGTAAGCCAAGTTTCATCCAAATTAGATATGGTTTGTTGTAAGGGTACATTATAATTTCTTTCGAACATTTTGATTACAATTTCTTAATATAACAGAAGTTATATCATAACGCTGTAGAACATTTTAAAATATAAAAAACAATCTCTTCACAGACATAAAAATATTATAAAGTTATCTAAAAGTACTCAAAGATGATATGATAAAATTTTTGCTCGGGAAGATATAAATTTCTAGATATCATTGAATGTAATTGTGTATATATATCTAATATATGATTCATTTATATTTTATTATGGAAAAAAAATATGATTGACAAGATCGTGGATGTTATCTATGCTTTTATCATAATAAACTACATTTTTTCATGAAAAAACAAAAAAAATAATATGCATATTACTTTACACATCATTTTTTACGTCGTTCCATATTTTTTTAGAATGATTTTAAACGTTGCGATTTATCCGAATTGTGGAACTAAACAGTATAATTATGATGTACTAGATTTTCATCGCCAACTTTCATTATCATCGGATTGTTGATGAAAATAATGCAACGAAATTTAATAGAAATATACTTACGTGATGTTTTCTGTCACTAGACTACAAGGCGCATTGAGGCTTGTTATGAGTGTTCTAAGTATATGACTAGAGCACACATTTCAGTTATTTGTCTAACTCATTCTAAAACCTATGATTGCCCAGTTAAAAAGTATATTAACTTCTGTCTCTATTGAGCATTTACACATGTATAATTAAAAGAATTAAGAGAAAATTTGAATCATAGCCCTTAGAAAATATGTTGCACGACATACCCGGGCAATCAAAAATAAAATTAATTTCAGATGCTTATCCTCCTCATATCGATAAAAGTATCATAAAATACGTATAATACGAATAAAAAGAAAGATTATTAATTTTTTTCGAATGTATCACCGAATCAATATAAATAATCATGTTGCGGAAAAATGGCTCTTGCAGCTTTTTCTTGCGGATCTAATTGATTACGGTAACGCCTTGCCAAGAAAGCTGCAATCACCTGAAAATGTTCAAATGTATAAGGTTCAGGAAAATTCGAAGAAAATAATAATGAAAAAAATACAAAAGTTATGAATATCATTATCGTGTAAATCGCTGCATGCTATGTACTGCACATAATTTACATTTTTAGAACATTATGAATGGACATTAGCGTATGAATATTTGAACCGGTAGTGCTACAACGCTGGAAAAAAAAATTAAAAGACCACAACCAACATATGAAGACACCCACCATCTGTTAGGAGGATCGTATGAAGTGACAGAGGACATGGCGATGGTGTTAGACTAGAGGAAAGCACTAGGATTAGCTCGTGGATCTTTCTGGTTCCTGTACCTCACGGTCAACCATACACCAACAAACTGTAATCGGGCACACATGTTAGCATTAGCAAAATGAGAGTACTTTCATCGTAATCGGTGACCACAATATGGATATAGTGCACTTTTAGTTAGATAAAACTCTTAAATATTAAATAAATCGTATTTCTGTGCAATATTTAATATTGTATCCTGTACAGTTGTGCAATATATGCATACATGAAAAGTGACGTGACGTTGTTTGTGGAATCTTACCTCTGTAAAGCTAAAGAATAATCCTATACTGCCGCATAATTTGAATGCATAGTCAATAGTGGACTGCAGTTTGTGCATACATGTTGGACAAGGTGGACAAGGCTGACTGACATCGATGGATTGACAACAAATCTTCTGTAAAAGATTCCAATTATTTGACAATTATCACGCGGATGCCATTTTCATCGCAACTTACATTGACTTCGTCGCAAGATAGACTTGGTTCGGGAGTAGTGCTATTAAATCCGCAACAGTTAAAGGTAGTTTGAACTTTTTGCCTTAACTCATCTCCAACGCGTCTCCAGCCCTAGACATTTAATTATTAAGTCTCATCCATCCTATAAGTAATACATACTTGCAATGTCTTCCAAATGAAAAAATTACCTGTTCTGCAAGTTGTTCTTGTTGTTTAGTATTGACAGCAAGGCAAGCGCAGGCAATGCTGAATTGAATCAGGAACAAAAGGAATAAGATAAGCATGTACTGTAAAATGCAATTAAGGAAGTATACCGCACCCATTTCATTTATCGAAAATATTATTCTATATCGAGATAATTAATAAAAAATCACATAAAACATATTAGACATTATTGACAATAATAATATACAGACGTAAAGAATTTCAATAGTTAAGAGAAAAAATATGTAAACGTAGCAATAAATAGAATATATTACTTGCCAGTCGTGTCGTATTATAATTTATTACATATGTTAACTATTCACTGGCGTTTTGTAAGAGTTTTTTAGGAAAAAATATGTTGAACAAACGTCCTCTTCACAAATATTAGATTTATAATATCGATATGGCTGCAAATGTAAATCAAATAAGATCCTTGATCCTTGTTCGCGAACTTAACATTAAAACTATCATAAAAGCTAAGAAAAGGATACAAAGAACAGTAAAACCTGATGGTGTTTTACTGCACCGATCAGGCCCAGTATAGAAATGAGAAACAGGATCACGCCGCATGCTAAAATACCACCTATAATAGGGAGATTTGTAACTAAGGCGGATGCCCTTCCATACACAGCGACTCCTATTAATATAAAGGCAACAACCTGCAAGAAGAAATAGTCGTTGATGAAATGTCCACCGTAGATGTCCTAAAGGCATAATACAAAATTGGTTCTCTGTTTACGATAAACGCCAGGTTAATCCGAAGCTGGCACATTAGACTTGCGCATAATCCAAGTGCTAATTATCAGGCCTCGCGTTTGCGACAATCAATCATTATTACGTGAATCATTAGGTCTGTTTTCTGTTCCTGAACTGCTGCACTAGTTCAGAGTTTATCTTTTTTACTCCACATTGGAAGGAAAAGGATAAACTCTGAACTAGTGCAGCAGTTCAGGAACAGAAAACAGACCCATTATTACGCGAGAGGAACCTGCGGTTCCACGAGCGCGGCAAGATTCGCGCCAACCCTTAATGCAATTATCCGATGAGGTGGAGCGTCAATGAGCGCTAAAGCCTTGTGTCCACGATACTAGAATTTGGTCCAAGTTCTCGGACCGAGAAATTTCTAGCCAATCAATTTGCAGCTTTTACGGAAAGGCGTCAATTTTATTGGCTATACTATTTCTCAGACCTAGAACTTGGACCAAGTTCTAGCATCGTAGACACAAGTCTTAACAAGATCAGGTCGAACTTCTCTCTCTCGGCGTCGCGTATACGTATATCGCCCAGAGAAAGGACACGGGCGAGAGAGAGAGAGAGAGAAGGGCGAGGGGGAGGCTGATCCCTAATCAAACGGCACGTACGCGAAATCGACTGGCACAATTATGCAACGCACAAGATACCTGCGCCCTCCCGTAAACATCAAAAGACGGAGCGAGACGGCGAAACGCGCAATCAGGCGGACGGGAGCGAGAGAGGGAAGCGCCGATTGATAAGAGCCCTCCTCCGATAAAGATCGGAGCGAGAGAGAGAGAGAGAGAGAGACACACAGAGCGAGAGAAGGCGGCCGAGAGAAGGAATCGAGTCCCGGGGTATCTACTCACGATGTAGAGGATGTTGAGTGCTGTCAGCGCGTTTTTCGAGCACGTAAAGCCGCCGCACATCTTCGCCTGCGCCCGTCCGTCCCTCGCAGTCGGATCTCCTGGCGGGTCCGCAAGTCGGAGGAGGCCCGCGGTCGCGGCGCGGAGACGATCAGAGACGCACCGGACACCTCGCCTCGTCCACGGGGTGTTTTCGCGCGGGGGTTGCTTCGCGAGGGCAGGCGTTCGTGGACCGCGTGCGATATTTTCCGCGTGCACGCACGAATTCTCAGGGCGCCCTGCCGAGGTCCTCACGCGCGACGGCAGCGACGGCACGCCACGGCAGACGACTCGCGACTGCCCGAGCCAGCGCGATGGCGGCGGTCGATGCGCTCGATAGATTGCGAGTGTCACGCGCGAAACACGAATGTCGGCGTGGCGCGCGCCCGGGCGAATCCGGGAGCCGGACCGCGAGATCCTCGTCGTAAATAGGATCGTTCGATCGGCTCCCGCGTCCCGGTGACGCGCGGAGATGGTCCTTTTATTCCTCGGGTTTATTTATAACAATAGGTTCGCGATGGTTGACGTGGCTCGTCGAGATTGAGACATTTGAGACGCGACGCACGTCAATCATGAAAAGACTTAACGTTCATTTCTACCAATGTAGATTAACTTTAATCTCCGTTTAACTTACTTTTTATCTTTTTCTAGTTTTAAGAATGAGAAAAAGATAAAGAGTAGGTTAAACTGAGATTAAAGTTAATCTACATTGGTAGAAATGGACATTATCCGAGATTAAAGTTAATCTACACTAGTAGAAATGGACATTATCCGAGATTAAAGTTAATCGACACTGGTAGAAATGGAATCATATGTTTATCTTTGTCTAATTTAAAGAAGAAACAAAGAGAGATATATGATTTAACTATTAGTTAACTTACCAAGAAGGAACAACCAGCCCTAAGGCCTAGTTCCACAATCTCCAGTTAACTTAACCGGCCGGTTAGGGTTGGTTTATAATAGCCGTTACCGTAAGAAATTGGCCAATCGTAGTCGATTATTTATAGAAGAATAATCGACTACGATTGGCCAATTGTTACGTTTACGGCTAATATAAACCAACCCTTATTCCATTGGAATTGACCAATCGCATTTGTTAATTTTGCTTAACGACAAATGCGATTGGTCAATTCCAATGGAATAACCGACTGGTTAAGTTAACTGGAAATTGTGGAACTAGGCCTTAGGGCCAGTTGTTCCAACTTCTTGGTAAGCTAACTAATAGTTAAATCATATGTCTCTCTTTGTTTCTTCTTCAAATTAAACAAAGATAAACATATGATTTAATTGTTAGTTAGCTTACCAAGAAGTTGGAACAATCGGCCCTTAATCCATTGAGTAATGATGAGGGAATCTTAATTTCTAAGGCCCAGTTCCACAATCTCCAGTTAACGTAACCGGCCGGTTATTCCATTGGAATCGACCAATCGCATTTGTTAATTTTGTTTAACGACAAATGCGATTGGTCAATTCCAATGGAATAACCGGCCGATTAAGTTAACTGGAGATTGTGGAACAGGGCCTAATTAATCTTGAACATCTCGGCTCTCGTTTTTTTTTCAAAAAAATTAGATTTTATTTTCTTGGACCGACATAAATTATAGGCGACAATGTTATCGATCTTTATCGGTCGTTGAAGTTCATTATTTCTTCATCACTTATTTCTTCACCGAGAAGAAAGGTAGAGAGACGATATAAGAAAGTGTATTCCCGGATTGTTTTGCGTTTTGTCACGAAGATACGGGCGCCTGTGATAAAATATTCGCTTTTATTTCGTTCGTTACCGCTGACGAACGTCGACGTCGTAAATATGTCACATCGCAGCTCACGTGGATTAAACGTTAACGACGCGAACGCTTGGCCCAGATAACGCATAAACACTTTACGTATTTGACTGCACTTTCCTACCACGCGACTATATCTGCATATTGCATTTTTCTGTATACGGTTTGAAATGTTCAGCCTTATCCATTTCATTCAAATAAAGACTGGCACATACGTATCACGCGAACAACGGCGTCATTTTTTTAAACCGGACGTCACCAAATTTCACTTCAAATTTACATGAAATTGTAACAATCATTGACTACTTAGTTTGTTATCGACAAACGATTCTTCCATTATCTATCGGTTTGTTTCAATGCTCGCAAAAATTATGGTCAATTAATATCTTGAAGATAAACATATGTTCTTATATGTTTTGCATGACATTATGCATATTATTAAGAAAACCATTGATAAATATATAAGGGGCACTCTTTGTCAAGTCGGTTACTCACTGTTCCAAAATTGAACTCGACGTAGAAAAACTACCTTGCACACACATGTAGTTGCAGGCATATAAGCTATCGAAAGTCATGTGAACTTTAGAAAAATTTAAGATGGCGGGTCCAATATAGCGAATTTAAAGCAGAATAATGTGAAAATAAATGAAAAACGGTGCCAGTATATTATTTTTCTACTTTTCATAATTTTTTTCCGCGAATACATATATTTTTTTTAAATTAAATATCTTACATTATAAACATAACTTTGCGCTTGAAAATGAAAGACAGGTTGGTGATCGTACAGCAGCTGTCTCTTTTTATTATGTGATGCGTTTTAACTACGGGAGATATAAGGACCGCGCGATCTATTTATTATACGTCTATGATGGGAAGTGTCTTCTCTCGCCCAATCACTCCTTACAGTAGTATTGAAAATAAAAAATAAAAGAAAAGTGTTATTTATTTTTAAGCGCAAAGTTATGTTTATAATGTAAGATATTTAATTTAAAAAAAAATGTATTTGCGGAAAAAAAATTATAAAAAGTAGACAAATGATATACTCTGGCACCGTTTTTTCATTTATTTCCACATTTTTCTGCTTTAAATTCGCTATATTGGACCCGCCATCTTGAATTTTTCTAAAGTTTATGGCTTTCGATAGCTTATGCCTGCAACTACATGTGTGTGCAAGGTGGTTTTTCTACGTCGAATACAATTTTGGAACAATGGGTGGCCGACTTGACAAAGAATGCCCTATAAATAAAAAATTCCTATTGTTATATAAGTAAATGTCACGAATATTAAAATGTATTACATGAACATTTAGATATATATGTGTATAATTATAATTATAATTATTATATATATATGAATATGTGTAGACATAATTATAATTAATCTATTATAATAATAATTTATTTTTAATTTATTCTATTATAATTATAATTTATCCTATTTCGTATTATCATTTTTATATTATTTAATCTCTAATATTTCTCTCTCTTTCTCTCTCTCTCCCTTTCTTTTTCTCTGCAGATCTATTTTTTATCTAATTTAATTTCTTTAATTAATAGTGATTCTTTTGCATCGTGGAAAACTCCAGGATGTGTTGAACATTTGTAAAACTTTATATCTAACAATGTATTTGTATTTGCGAAAACACGCGATTCTATGTATTTTCCGTAGGCTAATTACGACCGATAAGGCGTATTCGCCCGTTTTCGCAAAATTGCGATGCACCACGGTTTGCATACAGATGTGTAAAGCGCATATTTGCTCCAGAAATTATCAAGGTTTCAAGGCGTGATAACAATTACCTTGTGCGTTTTATTTAAAGGTGAGCGAGAAAAGATTCCGTGGAGGAAAGTTTACAAACAATGATTAATCTTGCAAAAGCGCATTGCTATAATACGCACAAAAATTTCATTATCTTCTTGTAGCTCACGAAGTGGATTACAATTGCACAACGATTTATTTTTAAGAAGAAGAAGGTAGGAAGGCAGAAAGTATAAGAAAGAAAATCAAAGGAAAAGATTGAGATCCTAGAGGACATTATGAAGCTCTCGAAATCGTCTAAGAAATGTCTTAAAATTTTGAAGACATTTTATAAAATTATCAGAAAGACATTCGTCTGTCATACTCTTAAAAAAGAATCATACGTCTTTGAAACACGTACGTATAAAATTATCTAAAATATTTAAGATAATAATAAATGAAATAAAAATAAAAATCTCGCGTGCTTTTTTGTCAATTTGATAATGTATATAATAATAGCGTGCTCTTATTGTAATTCACGACACAGCCTACCCGGAGAGAATTTATTTCCCCTTCACAAGGGTAGAATGTAAACAACGATTTAAAAAATGTGCATTACAAAAATATAATGATCGCGCTTTTTTATGCTCTCGTTGTTGTTCACTGTTATCGTCCATTATTCACGACGGTTCCAGAGAGACCGTTGTTTCCAAGGGAGACTATTATATCACAGCTGCGATGCTGTAAAGTGATTAATTACTTATACCAATAAGCTTGTAATGTTATTGCACGTTCACTACCGCCGTTAATCAGCGGCAACGAAAAGGCATTATTTATAAATAACTCAATGTATAGGATTTTCCCTTTAATTAATATAAGATATTAATCCTATTATTTGTATAGCAGAAATAAATACGTGATGATTGCGTTTTCGCAGCTTCCTATGAAATCTCATTCGATCAATACTTAACGTTAAATAATATAGAATGCCACAGTATATATTTGATCTTTCTCGTACAAATATGGCGATGTTAATTGAAATGATGTTTAAATGCCAAATGAACTTCACCAACGCAAGTGTCGAGTGTGGTGCAAATGTTCTCTTCATTTTGAAAATCCTACAACGTGGAATACGATAGTTTTTCAAATATTATTATATATAAATATATAAGTCTGTTTGATAATATATATAAATATATAAATAACATACATAAATTATATATAAATATATAAGATAGTTTGTCAAATATTATTATATATAAATATATAAGTCTGTTTCAGTCTTAGCTGTAATCTTTGTGCCTAATGATCTTTTTTAAATATTTTTTTCATGCATTTTAAAAATATTATTATTATGTTATTTATTATGTTAGCAATTCTATTAACTTATCGTATAAGGAAATAATAAATAATCGAGAGACGCGGTACCACCTCGTACCGAGTACTTGAAGCGATACAATAACCCCGCGAGATATTTGATATTGCTTCTTTGAAACGCATTGCACAAGTCGAAGGATTACATCGTGCCTTTATTATGTCTTGTTAATTGGGTTACCTTAAGATCTTCGTCGCCGTCTCGAATAATCAAAGACGCGCAATAGTTTGCAGATGGCACGTGCACAGAAAAATTATTCGATGTTTATTCTACCTGTCCTTCGTCCGAACTAACTTACTAGCAATAAGCAAACATTCTCAAGTGGGACGAGTGGGGCAGCGACAGATTTGACACGAATCGCTGATAAGGAAAGTGCTGATAAAGTAACATATATAATGTACGGCGCCATGAATGCCTTGTTATTCCATCTGAAATGCATTAAAATCCGGGCGTCGTTAGGCTCGTGGAGATTCGTCGTCTTTCCTGGTAGCATTAGCGCGCTTCATCGCTATCTCTGTAAGCACAATATTGATTAGAATTTAATAAAATTTTCTGTATAAACAGTTTAAGGAATAGAAGTGGACTTACTTTGCAAGATTAATTTGTGAACACTGTGAAGTATATCTTGTGAATTATAGTGTTATATTGCTAATATTGGGGTAAATTATTGAGTCACTTTGTTCTGAATTTTTTTATATAAAAAAAAATATATATATAACGGAATATATGTTTTAGAGGGAAAAGAGAGAGTACATATATTTTTTATAATATTATATTTAATTTCAATATAATTGCGCTTTCTTTAATATATCTGCACTTTCTTAATAATAAAGAAGTTCTGGTTCTTTTTCTTCAGTCGTACGATAAGAAGAAATAAAAGATGGAGCAATCCCGTGTTAAACGGTGGCCTCAATATTTAGCAGCGATTACAGGTAAATAAATCTAAACTTTTAATCTTTTAGTGAGAAATAATATAAATAATTTAAAATCATCTTGATTAATATAAATGATTTATAAAATCATCATTTTTAAAAACATCTTGTCAATAATTTAAAACTTTAAAGCAATGTACTAATAAAGATTTATGATCTACATTATTAATTTAAATTCAGAAAAATTATCGAGAGTGCAAATGTTATTTCCACTTTTGATGCCGTCGCATAGATAATGATAGCTATCAGTGCGATTATCACATTGAAATTGTAATCATGGTTCTTGAAAATATCGGAATCAAGAGTATCCAAAGTCTGAAGCACAAGTTCGAACAAGCATTCGTCAAATTAGAGTTTATATCATAAACTTTGCCTTTATTTGCCATAGTTATATCCCAGGTAGAAATCTGCCTCGAGGTTAAGTATAGGGCCTGGGTAGAAAAATCCAGTTTGAAATATCCGTCTAGGTCCAGTATACACCCTAGAAATTTACCTTGATTTTACCGAGAGAAAAAATAGTCGGGAAAATCTACATGGGTCCTAGATTGCCACTGACAGATTTTTCTCAAATTAAATATGATACTATGGGGCCTGGATTAGATTATCTAGCTTTAAGTACTCTAATAAGTCCAGAATATAATCCTGAAATTTACCTAGTTTGCCCCAAGATAAAATTTACGTACTATAATATACATATATACATAATTAAATAATTGTGTCAGTTTTCCTGAATTGTTTTGTCTTCTTAATTAGTGGTCACAATTGTAGTTTTGAGACACTTGAGATAATGAGTGACATCGAAGAAACATGAACGTCCTCACGATTGTTGAGGAAACGGAAATATTACGCGAGAAAAAATTATAAAAAAGAATGTGTCTAATAAAAACCGATAGTGAGGTTAATAATAGTATAGATGTGCAAGGCAGTAATTATAACCATCAATAATTGTTATCGTACTGCCAGTAATGACTGTGCATACGAAGAAGCCGAAGCACATGGAAATTCTGAGTCGGAGGATGATTTACACATGGTGGAAAATGATGAAATTAGCGGTTATGAGAATGAAAGAGAAAATTAATTATGGTACAAATATGCAGGAAAATTATAGGTCCTAGCTAGATTCCAAATAATTTTTCTGAACAAATTCCGGGCGTAATCTAGGGCCGACCTGGATTCAGCGATAGGGCCTGTTCGATAATAGGCGTCCCAAACTTTACACAGGCCCTAGCTAGATTTTCCACCTGGACCCCAGATATATTTTACAAAAAAGATATAGTGCCTTGATTGTTTCCAGACAAAATTTCTACCTGGGATGTCATGATATAATTTCTCTCACAATTTACATTTTCTATGCTCGACTGCTTTACTTTATCTAAAGAAGATTACATATTCCCTCTTCCATCTCTATAAATCTTTTTTATAATTTGCCTTTTAATTTATATTTTTTCTTATAATTCCTATATACAAGAAAATCAGCAGAAAAGCAGCGTAAATAATGATTTATTCATCCGTTCAATTTTATCACAGCTACCCTATCGCTGGCAGCTACCGGGTCTCATATAGGCTGGACGTCACCCACCTTGCCAATACTGAAGTCATCCGATTCCCACGTCCCGATAACGTCCGACGATGCCTCCTGGATCGCCTCTTTCTACCTTTTGGGCACCATTCCGGGATGCATCGTGGCGGCCATCATCGTAGATCGGCTAGGTCGGAAAACGAGCCTGCTGATAGGCGGCATACCTCTGTCCCTCTCATTCATTTTGATCATTACAGCGTGGAATCCCTACGTTCTTTATGCCGCTCGCGGTATCGGTGGTATCGGTCAGGGCATAGCGTACGTCATCTGCCCGATGTACATCGGCGAGATCGCCGATAAAGAGATCAGGGGTACTCTCGGCTCCTTCATTAAGTTGATGGTGACCTTTGGAGAGTTATATGCTCATGCGATCGGTCCGTTTGTTTCCTATCAATGGCTCGGTTACAGCTGCTTACTGATCCCGCTGGTATTCTTCATAAGCTTCCCCTGGATGCCCGAGTCGCCGTATTACTTATTGATGCAGAATCGTCAAAAAACCGCGATGAAGAATCTGAAACGTTTGAAGCGCTGCGTTTCCAGCGATCAACTGGAGACGGACATGGAACAGATGCAAAAGATAGTCGTCCGCGATCTCAGCGATCGCGGTCGATTCTGGGATCTGTTCGGCACGCCCGGCAATCGACGCGCCGTAATCATCAGCATCGGCCTGCAACTGGTTCTTCAATTCAGCGGTATTGCCGCGGTCGAGTCGTACACTCAAGAAATCCTCGAAGAAGGCGACGCGGGTCTGCCCGCGAGTATGTCCGTCATTCTGTTGAGTGTGCTTCAATTGATCGCCGGTCTCGGAGCGGTGATTCTGGTCGACAAACTCGGTAGACGACCGTTACTCATCGGCACCACTCTTTTAGCTGGAGTCGCGCTGACCATCACTGGCGCTTTCTATTTCGTAAAATTCCAATTCGGAGTGGACACGACCGGATATGGTTGGCTACTTCACTCCTCCGTAATATTCTATGAGCTGATCATCGCTCTAGGCCTGAATCCGGTGCCTTACATGATGCTGGGTGAGCTATTCCCGACGAATGTTAAAGGCGCCGCTGTGTCGCTGGCCAATGTGGTTTCTTCATTGCTGGCCTTCATCGTATCCAAGATGTATCAAGTAATCTCCGACAATTGGGGAGTGTACGCGGCCTTCGGCTGGTTCGCCTTCAGCTGCTACCTCGGCGTAATCTTCATCGCGCTGATCGTCCCCGAAACCAAAGGCAAGTCACTGCTAGAAATTCAGGAGGAGCTTAACTGCAAGAAGAAACAGAAAAAGAAGGAGAGCAAGCAAATTCAAATAAGTACGATTGCTTAGGTCGATAGGCGCAAGTAAGACCACGATGCTCATGAAGAATTCACGCACGATAATTTTTAAATGATAGAAATAAGCGATGCGCGTTTCCTGGATTATGGGACATTCGACAGGGAACCTCGAGAAGGCTGATCGCCCTTCCGGTTTCGTTCGGATCGATCGTAAAAGCGGACGAGAGATATTTCCCACGATCATCGGTAAGATCAATTGCAATATTTGGCTACACAATTGGATTGTCGTTTCGATAAGATATGAATGAAATTAATACGGCGCTGTTTGCAAAATTTTTAATTGGATATTATCGCGTTTGTAAAATTTAAATGAAAACAAATTATTACTGTTTGCAAATCGTTCGAAAGAACCGGAGAGCATTCCCTGTCAAAAGTCGTCGGATTTACGCGCTCTTTTATATAAGAAATTTGGAAGGAAATTTTGAGAATCTCTATGTTACCAGTTACAGAGTCGTTTGCATTTTAATTTGAATCTTCAATGGAAATATTTTTTTGATTTTCTACACTTTACCGCAACTATGAAACTGAATTATGGAATTTGAATCACAGTTTAAACTAATCGTTAGAATACGGAAGAAAGATTCCTCAGAGAAAAGCTAGCTTATAAGATTTTAGTATTTAAGAAAGGGTCCTTATATTCCATTGAAAGAGGCGCTTCGATTGAAGTGATGAAATCGCCAAAGGAATATTTTCTCGATCGAGATATCATAGTACGATGCTATAATTAGAGAGAAACTTCAGCTTGCGCTAATGACGCATATTTAGATTACATTTACATTTTAAACGCATAAATAAGCGCTTGTCACTTGAGTAAACGTTATATTAATTCGCGAATATCTCAACTCAAACATTTTAATTCAAACACGTGTGTCAGATTACACAGAATTTTACATGAAAATAATGACGCAATTTTGCGCTATTATTCTCTGTTATCATTAACAACACGTGAAAATCGAGCCTCTCATTCATACACAATGGGCGTAAGTCAAGTGAAAGATTTTAGCGAACACAACAGATACGGAACCGGCAACAGTTGTCTGTTATTGGAATGTATTTTAATGTGCCAAAACAGATGTGTTCTTCAAAAGCCGATTTTCAACTGTTATTCGCTGAATGTTTGCAGCGTTTTACAAATTGTACATACAAATGTACAATTTGTAAAACTTATTCATTTATCATATAATACATTGTAAGACAACTTGACTGGCCATATAGATGGTATTTTATTACTACGTATCAACCATACGGGTTGTGGTCCTCTACATCCTGGCTGAAGTAATATTTTTTGCAACAAAATTCTTTAACAGATTTCGTGATGGGAGGGTGTTGGGGGGAGGGGGGAGAATCTAATATAGATGCTTTAGCATTATTATTATTAAAATTTAATACTCGTAGAGGACCACAATCCGTATAGTTGATACGTAGTAATAAAATACCATCTATGGCCAGTCAAGTCGTCTTACAATGTATTATATGTTAATTATTTACTGGCGATTTAGGAATATTAAAGTTTCTGTTTATTCATTTGTATTTTTATATCGACTTCGAAATGTTAGCTCGATCGACAAAAATCTCGATATGGCGAAGAAATCTCAGCCGAGAATAATGCAAATTTACAGTGTGTCCGATGGTTTTCGAAGAACCGTTTCAGAGGAATCGTTCCTTCGGAAGCCACCGTGCATCCAACGTGCGTTAGCTAGGGTCCCAAATACGGTAAGAGCAATCTTGCATGACCACCTCTTTTCCCTTTTAGGCAGGGTTAAACTGAAGTTTGAGACTGATAGTTTTTAATTTTAATCGTAAAGTATTTATTTGTCGCTCTGGCCGAGCTCCGAACAGGCAAAAGATTTTCACGGAGAATTCCCTGCGGGAAGCGAATCCGACGCTTATCCGCATGATATATATCTTCCGTGATAAGACATTCTTGAACAGTCTTGCATCTTGATCTTGAACTACGAAGAATCTCTGATGGAGTACAAGAAGAATTATCGAGATAAAATAAAAGATAAGATAATGGAGTATAAAGAATCTCTGGAGAGAAGCAAAAGAAAAAGAAGTAGCAAATTCTGTTCGGCGCGACACCACGGCGATTAGGAACATCTTTTTGATCCCTTTAAGGCAGGGTGTAAAACAGCACATGATATAACGCTTACGATTAAACGTTATTGAAGAATAGCGCGTGTGATCCGCGCGTATCTCGAGCAGGTACGCGCGCACGCCTATGGTGCCCTGATGCAAGAAGGATTTAGACGAGCACTGTGGCATGACTACTAACTTATATTTCCCTTTCAGGCAGGGTGAGAGACATACGTACGTTATAAAAATAGCTTCGGCGTAGAATATAACTGGCCCATTATTAGAGTTAAAGAAAACATACGCACACGTTCCGACATGCGTTATAAACTCAACCCGGAGTATCCGGGTTGCGTGCCCTCGTGCGTAAATGGTCGCCAATAATAAGTGGTCGTCTGGCCGACGTGGAAATTCCCGTTTGCTTTCATAATCGGGACCTAACGGCTCGAAGGGGCAAGAAGGGCAGGTTTATTCTTGTTCCTGCCGACGCGATCCACCTGTTAGATCCACGTAGACCGATGAGTATAGCCGTGTTTGACAAGTAAACGGCCGAAAGCGTGTGAATAGGTATCACGTTTAGTTACGGAAATGATTCGCGGAAGGTCGGCCACTCGCCTTTATCATTACGGCCACATTATGCGCGCAGAGTACGTTATATTTGATAAGCTACACCTTAACTCGAGTGTCAAGTATATGTTCGCGCTATTGCACGACTCTCTACATGTCCCTTTCAAGCAGGGTTCAAACGCTAATCGAACTTCACCTCGACCGTACAGATTTCTACAATGTAGAAGTTTGCAATACACGTTGACAATAAAGAAACTCACCGTTTTGTTCCGCAGCTGTACCGAGTGTGAACCCTCTTTCTCGCATCCTCCCTCGCACGGATTTCGCGATTTCTCCTTTCTCTTTCTCCTCTTTTTCAGACTCATTTCAGAAGGCGGCGCGATTCGGTAAGAGGTCAGTAAATTAAGAGGCGATCGCAAACCGGACAACTAGTATGTATATTTTTGCATTATATAATAATCTCGTTATACATAAACGTTATTACAATATAGAAACATAAATTTTTTTTATAATATCTCATCCATTGTAACATGTCACAACGTCTCGCTATGATACACACCTCGTGTGGTCGAGATTATTATATTACTACTACAATCCCTGGCATAAAATCTCGTCAGCGTGCCCGGAATATACCACTCGCGTGACTCTTTTCCTTGAATAAAACACGCGTGCCTCGCGTACGAGAGCGACAAGATGGAACTTGCACACAGCTTTTTATCCCGCTTATTATTTAATGTTACGCACGTCGCCCAATTTTACCGAAAAAAAATCGCAGATTTATCTGCGTGCATATTTTATGATTGCATCCAGAACCGCAAAATTGTTTTCTTATTTAATATGCATTTTTACGTTTTAAAGAGATTATCTCGCATCGTAAAAGAAATGAGGAAAATGAACGTTTTGAGACCTGCTAGGTGTGTACTTAATAACTGAAGGTTTTTCGCGTAATAGAAGGGTAAAAAGTAAAGCGTAAAGACAGGTTTTCTTCTTCTTACTGTACAGAAAAGAATTATCCGAATGCTTTTTGCATTCTTAATTTAGGCATTATTATCTATGCGAAGTTACATGGAAACATTCCGAAAATATTCATTCAAAGTAGATACATTTTTGCAATCTCTTTCGAGAAATTCGATAATATTGAGCTATGTGCCTCTCTTGCAATCCCGAATCTCTTGATTGCAGTACTGGTAGTACTTGAACTGTAGACGAAGTTTTTTTGAAGTTAAAATTTTGTACGTTTTATCGGTGCCTCATCTTTTTTTTATTGCGAACACATTTTTCCGCCGGCGGATGCGCGGAGCTGCCGGCACGACATCGAAGCTATAAAGTAAGAAGCAACGAGAAGCGTGAGAGCCATTTCTGCTCGACGGTCCCGAGCGATCAACGATCGGAGAACAATCCGCTTTCTCCCGAGTGGAGCTTGTCGCTCGTGTAACGAGCCACGCCGCGCGTCTGCGACGCAGAAAATGCCCCTCTTCTTCTCTCGTAAAAACGCACACACAAGCGATCGTACTCACACCGGCACTATGATTGTCAAAGGGAACTGGAGTGCGTGCTGTACACTGTTAAAAATTCGTAGTATCAAATTAACTTCAATTCGAGTTATTTTTAACTATTCTCCCATACAGCACAGAACGTTGAAAGAATGTTGCTGAGACGTTGCAATGTTGAATGTTGAAGGATGGATGTTTTTTCAACATTGATTCTATGTTGAATTTTCTATATTGATTCTTAATGTTGCTGCAACGTTGAAACAACGCTGCTCACGAGCAGTACGCGGCCGTTAGATGGACGCGGCAGAGTTCTATTTCTCATAAGTAAAAAACCACCGAATAGAACATAAAAGACACACCATTATGTGTGAGATTTTTTACTCATGTTCTAATGATATGACTCTTTAAAGGAGAGTCCCCAAAATTAGGCCTTAAAAGTAAATATTATTTTGGAAGACTGAAGAACCAATTTTAAATAATAACAATTTTTTTAATTTAGACTTTTTTTCAACAAATCTACATTGCATATATATTGAATCAATATTGTACAATGATCTTGTATGTTGAATAAATGTTGAATCAATGTTCCTGAATGGTGATTGCAAAGTCTGCAAGACATTACATCAACGGACATTGGACGTTTCTGTAATGTCTTTTCCATGTTGAATCTATATTTCGCAACGTTGATACAACATTCGCAATGTTGCAATTCAACGTTTCTGAAGTGTTGATTCAATGTTCATGTGCTGTATGGGTCTATAAGTCACTGCTCTTACTCAATATGTCATTAATTTCGATACCTTGCTTTAGTTAAACCATTGTTTTAGTTAAATTAACATATTGAGTAGGAGCAGTGGCGACCCAAAGGAATTAACAGTGTACGCACGCACAGATTTGGCACGCGCATCTAGTATCGTGGGGCTTAGACTTTAAAGTACGGGGCGACCTCGATAAAGGGAGCGTCGCCGTTAATCGTCACGCGATGCCAAGTCGGTGCGATTGTATCGTATATCCTCGGTGGTATCATAGTGTCGTAAGAAATAAAAACGCGACCAGCGCAAATATTTCTCTCTCTCTCTTTCTCTCTCTTTTTCCTCCGTTTATCCTCGAAGTTTCTAACGTCCACTATATGCACGAACCCTCGTCGAACTCGATTCGCCCTTGTGGGATCTCTTCGAGACTACCTTCGTGGTAAAGTCACAAGCGCGCGAGTACTAAACTATTTATTAGCTCGCTTATTAAACGGACCTCTCGCGTTAGGCCAAGTGATCTCCAAGCGTATGCAAGACAGAAGACGGGGAGTGAAGGCTCGTTGCGAGAGACAGGCTTAGTGAAAAAAGGTTCTCGTAACGCTACGTAACGTCTACCAAGTGGCTCTAGAAATTGGTAATTATAGGTAAAAAAGGGAAATATCTTTATAGAAAAGGCTTTTACGCAACGTGTAGCGAATTATTGTATTCCCCCGAGTCGCCGAGTCGATCGGCGGCTGAGTACTATGGCCGAGATATTTTCCGGCGAGAGATCTACGGCCGTGAGCTGCTTTAAGACTACGTTAACAAGCTTATCAGCGAAATCGGCTGCGCCGTCTCCGAACGTAACGATCTCCGAACGATCGCCAATTTTATCTAGAAAAAAACAGCCCGACGTATACGCCCAAAAAATCGATTATCGACAATTTCTAACTTATGCGATACATATCGCGAAAGATCGGCGGCTACGTTCGCCGATTGATTGTGCGACGCGTACGTGCCTGTTAAACTGATCGTTTCCCTTCCACGACGATAAATAATCATCTGCGATCAGTCGATCGATCGAGCCTGCATTGTCGGCCCCGTCATTCGTAGATAGAGCAAACGATATCAAATCGCGATCGGCGAAGTATAATACAATGGTTTTTGCGGTGAAACATAATTTTCTCAGGACGGTTACCTTTAGAATAGATAGCGAAACTGAGCAACGCAGACGTGTTAATTCGGCACGTAGAAGGACAGAGAAATTGACGAGTCGAAGAGATTGGTCGAAAGACGAAGAAAAATTCTTCCTGCTGCTCCTCACTGCGATCGATCTGTCGCGCGATCGTAACATTTCGAAGAGATGTATGTATATCTTACATTCGACGTATACGTGTGAGCCTGGTAACAAGTAATCGTGAAAATTCTAATTCTCCTGTGTTTTTTTCTTCTTTCTCCTTAAATGCTCAATAATTCTCTTTTCCGCGTCGCGTTTTATACATCGCGCGGAAACGACATTAGGGACTAATGTGTCACTATACATATATGCGAGTGTAAACTCCGACAGTATTTATAGACGTTATCGTACATTATCTCATAAATAGAAAAAATCTTCCCGCGTTAACCGTAGCGATCGCTAGCGAACTCGCAAAGATTCAAAACTGTGGCCAAACTCCTCGATACGCTTAATTAATATTATTTTACGGGAATATCACATTCATTTCTACATTCATACGGAAAGATAAATAAAAATGGCATATGGCAAAAAATTCATTTACGTTTTAATACGCTTCCGAAAAAAAAACAATGTGATAAATGTCATAGTTCTAAAAAAAATAATGTTCGTATATCAATCTGAACGATTCAATTTACTCCGTATTCAACGCGAGAAAAGCTTTCGTGAACGAGAGCGATTTTCACGAAATTCCTATAAATTTCTTCCATGCCTTAGCAATATTGAAGTTCGATCCGGTTGTGCCACAGAGAACTTTTGTTGCCAAATATGACGGTTATTTTTCACCGTAAACCAGATTGTATCTGTTGGTACATAAACGGTATCCATGTATACGAAAATCTATATTTTATTTTATTGATATATTACTGATCCTTTTTACTGCCACGAGATGTCATCTGTTTCAGCGACATCAGGTTTGACCTGAGGTTTTAAATTAAAATACTTTCACGAACAGAACAAACAGAACGATAAAATTCAATGACATAAAAATTCTGAATGTTTCAACTGCGAGTAGCGATAACGTATATAAAAATAATAGACGTTGCCGGTACAAAATTTAATGCAGAATATATATTTCTGCGTATTTCGCTATCAGAATTACGAATATCGTTTAATTGCGAAAAACAAGATTTATAGGATTGAATTATGCTCGGCAAATATTTTCCATGCTCGTAGAGAGGGATTGCGGAATAAACGTATCGGAAAAAGTTCCTGCTGAATCGCCATCATCATAGCGAAAAATATCCGATAAAACTTTAAGCAATTAGTCATAAAGCGAAATGGGAAATTGTATCGGGTGTAGCGGAGTGAAGCGAATAAAAATACTTCGGCCGTTTCGTGCAAAGCGTGAATTGTATCCTTACACTTACAATAATGTTCAGCCACACAAACGCAGGTACACACATTTTAATAACCGATCGCCAATTGTGCATTTCTTCTCTTCTCTCCTCCCAACATTGCGCGATCTCGGCGGGTATCTTCTATGGCAATTTATCTTACAATTGACAACAACAAATTTTGTTCTTATCTCGACTATCCCGACGTGCGTAACTATAAACGATTGTTAATAACGAACGTTCTTATGTACAGCTTTCTACACGCACGAAAAGGCCGTCGTCGGCGCGAGGAATCGGCGGCTCGAGAGCCCCCGTTCGTGTCCTCTCTCGTCCTGGAAGACATGTAAAAAAGCACCAGAGGAGCTACACCCTACGTCGGTTTTGTCTGAACGATACGATTTCTCGCGGGTCCGTGTAAAACTCATGGAACTCGCATTCGCGTGTTGATACGTGGATCGATACTCACGTGTACCCGATTCGGGCCACGTACATCCTCTCGTATCCGAGGAAGTAAATAGACGAGAGGTCTCGTGTACCGGCCGATTTCTTCGCCGACGGACGGACGGCCAAGTGCCACGTCTGTGGCACCGCATCCTCTTGCGTGACACTTCTAAATCGTTCATTCGTTGTTGACTTTCGGTGTGCGACCTATCGTCGGAATAAATTTCGCGAAACTGCGCGAACTCTCGTCAAAGATCGTAATCGCGCTCCTGAAGAATTACGGCTCGCTTCCACGCAAATCAGGCACTCTCAATCGCTTAATCGCTTCGTATTTATTTTGACAGATCATGTTATGTTACTCAATTGCTGGATGAGATAAGTGATTACCGCAGCTATGTTAGAAATCGCCAAATTTGATGTAAAGCGTATTTGTCCGATTGATTAAAAATTTTATTATTACACAGAGAGAAATATTTCTTTGAATTAAAAAAATTTTCTTAAAACCAAAGAAATTTATACACATTGGAATAGTCCAACCAAATCAATATTTAAACTAAAAAATGTAATTGTTTAACTTTTCAAAAAATACATCTTTACTTTAAAGTAAATATTCTTTTGAAAAAAAAATGAATTTAATTTTTACTTAAACAATTTCATTGTTTCATTAAAAGTATTGTATTATTTCACTTAAATTATATTTTTGTTATATTTAAGAAATTTTTTATAACTCCTAAATAAATTCATTCCCGGTAAACACCAACTAACCGTGATATTACATCAATATTATAATTTCCCACTCAATATGAATATAATATATAATATATATTGTACATAACAGTTATATTGTTGAGAAATTGTAATGTGGATGTAATATTACCGTTAATTAGTGTTTATTGAGTTGTTAACGTTGGCATCAAATGTGGTAAGCTGCATGCTTCTAAAAATGAAGCAATATCGTTCAAAGCACTCATTTTTAATAAAATTTTAATGTAATCTTTTTATAGAAATGAACGAACTAAACTACTTTTCCGTTGTAAATTATCGATTAGAAGACTCGATTAGAAAAGACTGAAAATGATCTGAACACGACGTGCATACCTACAAATCATTAATGGCTGAAGCTCAATGCCATTGGCGCACGTAATATTTAGCAAGGTTGGGAAAGTTACTTTATAAAAGTAACGAGTTACTTTTCAGAATCGATAACTTGTAACTGTAACTAGTTACATTTTCAATGAAAAAACTGTAACTGTAACTAGTTACAGTTACAAGTTATCGATTCTGAAAAGTAACTCGTTACAGTTACAAGTTATCGATTCTAAAAAGTAACTCGTTACTTTTATAAAGTAACTTTCCCAACCTTGATATTTAGTGCAATCAAAGAAACTGTTATTTCAGTGAAAAATATTGTTTCAAGGAATCGTGTTTTTTCTGCCAAACAATATGGTTTAATGCAATAAAACTAACAAATTTGTATTCAATAATGTATAAAATAATGCTTCTTATTAAATTATATTGTTTTAATGAAATAAATATAAGCCAAACAAATAAAAATACTGAATGTAAAAAAATCTTTCTCTGCGTAGGTTTAAATTTAAGTGCTGTTAATTTTCAGTTGTTAATTTGGCCGAACTTCACGAATAATTCAGATTGTATTCTGGTTTTGTGTTTCTAATCGGTGTGAGTCCTTATTGACGAAGCTGGCTGGAATTGAGGGCACCTAGTCTGCATCGATACGAGATATATATATATATATATACCAACGCGACGTTTTCGAACGCGGCGATACAATACAATCGACGACGCAACATGGTATGTCGAACGTCGCGATCGGACTTTTCGCGAGGTCATCGCAATAACGTTTCCGCGACATACATGTACGCCATGTACAAAGGACGCGTTTCTGGAGCGTCGCGCTAAAAATGCTGCGATACACCTAATTAACGTGTTGCCGATCCGAGACCTGTCGATTTTTCTCACCATCGTCTCGGAATTTCTCCCCTGAATCGCCCGGACGTCTCCGTGAAACGAAACGCGTTGGCGACGTTGATTCCTAAACGACGTTGTCCGTCGTCGTGAAATGTGTCGTCATGCTCCTGTCGCGAGACAAGGTCTTCGTGTCACGTGGCTGAAGCAAATCCAGATCGACGGACGAGTGATGCACTTCCGTCCGGAAGAATTCACCCCGTCTTAGGGAGGCGCCGTGACGTTCTCGGGCACGGAAATATCTCTGTTCAGGGAGTTCAGCAGCTCCTCGTTCTCCTTCCGTACTGAAACGATAAGAGTGCCGGTAAGTGAAGTGAAAAACTCAAATTTATCTTTCCAGAGATATATGAAACACAAAACTAGCATCTCGCGCCCCCGCGCATTTTCGCCATGCTAGTGTGAATAACGACCATGTAGATTTAAGTTACTTTCTTCCCGCGTCGGGACAGATTTTTCTTAACTTCGACGGCGGGTTAGACTTAATCGCTCGTGAATCAAAAGTGGCACAAAACTTAAATTAGCCTTATCGAGCGTTGCGGCGAAACTATATTACAAAAGTTAAATCCGCAAGCGAAGTAGATTAATTGCGAAGGAACGTTATTTAGCTTAAAACGGCGACGAAGGACAGGGAGGGTCACAGTTAGTAACTTCGAATACAGCTTAGAGGTCTCGGCATTTTTAAATATTTGATATTCTATGATTCGGAGTTAGTATCCAAACTTTCAGATTTCATGATTTACGATTGCGCTCGGCCAGCTCCTTCGAGTCGGATGCGGGATTCAGGAAGCTGCTGTGCGTCAAGGTGATCACCACCACCAGCACCGAAGCCGCCAGAAGGAAAATAAAGGTTCCCAGAACGATCATGGCGATCCGTCGGTGTCGTCTCGCTTGCTCGAGCTGCTGAGTGTCTTCTATTATCTTCTGCGTCTGTTTAACATCCGCCTTTGTCGGGTGGACGGAATCCTTTCGGGGAGCTGTGGTGCTTGCCCTTCGTGGCCTGGTTTTCTTGCTAACGCTGGCTCTTCTATCATCCCCTGAAGTTTCACGTCGTCGTCACGTATTAATGTTAAAGCGTTTTCCGTACGCCCACAGGAATTGATCGATAGAAGCGATAATCGCTTTTGTGGGTGCTTCGGAGCAAAACGCGCGACATTCCATATGTCTTTAATGCATTCGAGCAACGACGTCACACGAGGTCGAGAAAGTCAAATATTCTGTCCAATTATATTTTGATGTCGAGAAAAGACATGAAACGTGAACTGTGAGATATAGACTCTACAAAGGCAATATTGATTCGAGGCTAATTATAGTTCTTTTTAATTAGTTATAAAGAATAGAACATTTTCTTCCATTCGTTCACCTTCCAATTATCTCCTACCTAAAGGAGTCGGTCTGCTGCAGCTGTTCGTCCTCGAGCGACTCGACTGCGTGCTGGAGCGTCTGCTGGACCGCTGATCGACGTCTAAATTGCATCTGGAGCGTCTCGGGGTGCTCGGCTGAGAGTACAGCAGATTAGGGGAAGGTGATCTGTCGCCGGGATCGAGAAGACAAAGACCGGAACGATCGTCCAGCTGGAATCCCAGACTATCGGGAGTGGGTGGATACAGACTGGAACGATGACCTATCCGTGTACCATCCAGTTCGCCGGACAACGTGTAAACATCCTTGACCCGGTTATAGAATCTCGACGATAAGTCCTGGCCTGTTGCCGCCGCGAAATCGTCCACGTAGAGAATTATCCTTTCGCACGACGCGACACTCGGTTGTCGATTCCGATCGTCCTGATGATTAATGTCCATGGCGAGCGAATTAATGGCCTCGAGAACGCGTCGAGAAGTTCAGAGTATCGTTCTTCATCGTCGTATTTTCGCCATCGATTGCTTCGCGTTTATTTGACTGGGGCTTACACTATAAGGGATGAATTTTTCCCGTGGGAATTGTAAGTCTGACACTTATAAAATGACTGATCCATATCCCGTCGTATTATCGATGATGCATATCGCACTTTCGAGGGTCGCGTTATCAATCACTTTGTCTCTGCAGAATCGAAAACTTGCTATCGTAAAACGCTGTTATCAGCTCAGAGATAATTATTTCTCGAAATAATGAATTGATTTCGCGCAGAAACTTTAGTCGTATCCTCGCTGCTGACTGCGGGAAAAGATTTTTATGGAGAGTAGGTGATAAATAACTGGAGAGCTATTTATATCGCGTCGTAAAGGGTGATTAAAGTAGATCGACCGCGGTTTTCACGGGTTTCCCATCGCGGCAGGATAGAACACTCTCTTGCGTTTAATCGCGATCACGATATGTCGCAACAAGCTCGAGGGGGCCACATCGTCTTCCATGAACGTCAGCAGCGTGCGAATATTCTTGCAAGAATGCCGCATAAACGCTTCTCATACATGAAATGTTTACGAAATGTTTCGTATTATATTCGTCAGAAAAAATTATCCGATCTTATCTACGATCTTATCTTATTGAGGAAATCTACAAGTATTTAATTATCCGTAGATTCGTTTGCGATTAGTATAATTGATTCTTCTGGATATTTCTTCAGAACAGTGCTTCAAGTGCATTTTCCGTCAAAATTAACAATGTTCATTATAATATCGAGCCCTATGAAATTCGATACGGATATAAAGTTATCAATAATCGTCACAAAACAACTTGAAGTTTGGAAACATCGGAACGACTTTGAAATCTTTTATAATGAGATGATTAAACTGTGTAACTATAATGCGGATAACGAGAATAACGTTCTTGGCCTTGATTTTCAAGGACTTTGAACTCGAAGACACGACGTTATTATTAATTATCCTTGATGTAGTGTTACGCTGTGCAGGTCTCTTATTATAATAAACTCGCCAGAAAGGCAAACGTTGACGCAACGAACACAACTACGCGTTAATCCTAAATTGTTACCGCTCCAATTAAGTACACCAAGCATCTCAAATTTAAGAAAACAAAGCCTGAAAAAATCTATTAGAGCAACCTTGCCTACGATTAGATATAACGTTATCGAAAATTTTTATTCCTCTTTTACTTATTTTTACGCTTCGAGACCATGGGCACTGTTGATGAAATTATCCCAAGTTTATGACGGCGAGTAATGACGTAAACACTGCGGAACGGTAATCTTGAGAACGATAATTATAGAGAAGAAACAAAAGTTATAGCGAAGAGAAGAAGAGAAGAAGAAAAGAAGAAGAAGAGAAGAAGAAAAGAAGAATAAGAACGGCTAAAAACGTCGTCGATCCGCGTGGTGGACGTCACCCTTGAGTTTATTGCGACGTGTATTTTTAGCGACGTAGATTCAGCAGGCACCCGCCGATCCGCTTGCCATGTCTCTTTCTGCGGCCCAAAATCCACCGACGCTTACGCGAATCCCGCGCGCGCGACGCGCACGCACACATATTCTCACGTGAGTGCCGATAAATATACTCGGCCAAATATTTAAGGAACCACCACCCACGGGTGGCGGCTGAAATTATTTGAATATCGTCGTCGACCTGTAGAACGAAGGCGACGATCGATTTCTCGCCCGTCCCTTGGCAAAGGTCTCTTGCCAAAGTGAATCCGATGGACCCTCGACGGCTCGCCACGCAGGACGGATGGGGCGTAAACGACGGCTTCAATAGCGGGGACCGTCGATTTTTCTCTCCCGCTTCGAAATTTATCGCGGAGCGGAGAAGCCGACCGGGACACGTTATCCACTCGGCGAAGTGCCCTTAACGGTGATCACGGCTTCGATTTACCGCGTTCCGATGCCCGTGCGATCATGGGATCGGGAAATTGGCATCCGGAAACGGAAACTAAGTGTAATGGTATCGACGAGTTCCTTTTGTTATGTTCGACGACCCCCTGGACCACGGACTTCCCAATCCACCTTGATTGAGTGCATGATCGGATGAGAATCCCGCGTTCCATATAAGGCTGGACGATAAGGATTTATGGACATTTCGAAAGACTTCTGCGGTATGTGACAAATTGCGATCGCGTTTGAGAGACCATAAATGTGATTTCACTTCATTCGTCGTATCCGGAGTATTTTTCTCGTAACGACGTTCGAGATTGGCTCCGGCATCTCGGGCATGCTGAATTTCCCATTGATTCGTCGCCTTCTCGCGCAATGCCAGACATCGGTAATCGATGGTGTTCTCGTATCGGTTACAGATGTTAGCACATACGAAATACTGAATGTTATGAAGGATCTAATAACGTCCGGAATGTCGGAGAAGCGCGGAAGAGCGAATGACAGGCGTAACAGGTGATACAGGCACTTACAGTGTCGCCGGAACTGCGGATGCTGCGCATCCGCGCAGTTACTAACGGCAATGCTCCATTAATTTCCCAACCACGCTCTCATACCTATCGATGTCAGATCTATGTAATTCGGGTCGCATACAGAATATTCCAGAAATTTAAAATGTAACAGCGCCATCATAATAAAGGCTTTAATGAAGATTTAATATTCTGCCAGCGATTCTCATAAAGTTCAAATTTAATCGATAAATGTAAATGTACTGTGTTGGAAAATTAACGTAGTAGATTTCTTGTCACAAATTTTAACTTGATTTTTCCTAAATTAAAATGAATAATTTCTTTTTTTTCTATTTAATATATTAAAAAAACAGTCTCTTTAAAACTTTTAAATAAATAAAAAAATGTAGTCTACTTTCGTATAGCGGCTTTCACAAGCAACGAATGCCAAACTTGACCTTTAAATGTTAAAGCTACGATGACTTTTCCTAGATAATTTAAAAATGCTAAAAATGGTAAAAATGCTGAATCTGGTCGAAAGAAGATGAATCGCAGATTACTCTCATGACCATTCGAAATGCAACCAAGCATCATACATATACATCAAGTTCTGATATATTCGTGAATAATTAAATGTGCTATTTAGCTTTTGCGTAATTAATGAATAAGGTTTACAAATTATTTCTCGAAATTGTAATAACTTTACAGTAATTTTAATATAATAGTAAAAAAATATTCTAAAAGAATTAAACATATTTATGAAAACAATATATTAGCAATTTTTACAGCGCAATTAGAATAAAATTTTTTGTATATTTATACTTTTTTAATAAAATATTTATCATGGAAGCAATCGTATGATATATTTCAGACATGAGATCCCAGATTCTTTAAACTCTTACAATTTTCGAATGAAAAACATACGAATAATCCGAGCTCAGCCGGCTTTCTACCTTGGTGCAATAACTGAGGGCTAATATTTGGAGCTCGCGAATCGGAGCGAGAATACTCCGAAAGAAGTGATTTCTGTCCGAATAAATAGGACTCGTGCGCATATTGCAATCCGCCATTTCCTCATGAAAAAAAGTACTACGAGGAAAAATGGCTTTAAAAGTACGGATATTAAATGAGACGCGCGAGATGTAAAATCTCCTGACCTATGTTATTCTAATCTATAGCTGTGGCATTTTTAGCTTTTCTCTTTCCTCGCCTCCCTCGTAATTATCCCGCAAGAAAATGCCGTAGACAATGTTATGACAGATCGTACGCCGATGGTACTAGTAAAAAAAATAATCATCGTAATTTTTTTCGCGAGCGAAGATAACGCGAAATACGAAATTATTCCGCGCGGCCTTATTTACGCCGTGCGCGTTTATTTGTATAAAACGAGAGAGAATCCTACCTTCCAAAATATTCGTTCTATTAGGCCACCAAAATATCGACGCAATCGTCGAACGTAAAACGAGCTTTAAAGTGGGCTTCGTGCATCTCCATAGCGCAATCAAAAGCAACTCGAGGCTTTGACCGCAAACTTTGAAGTTTGAATAAACCATCGGCTGCACACCGCCAAAGGAGGCATACGTCTCGACGTCGGCGTCGTCCTGATTCTGGAGAGAAATATTATCGAGACAACGATGAACACGCTGATGACCAAGGGAAAGAGCATCTCAAGCCGGGAGGATCTGAATAAACTAAACGTCATCATGGAACGATTTGTGATATCAAACGGAGAAGTAGCGTCGTCGAAGATGAGACTGCCTTTTCGCTTAAGCATTAATTCGTAGACCAGTGGAGATGACAACATGATTTGTCGAATTTGCTGCGAAAGCGTGAGAGAGTAGAATGGGATGAAAAATAGCGTGACTATTGCACGCACATCGGACGTCAGCATTTTCATTCTAGGGAGCAGAAGGGGCAAATCTAAAATTATCGAGTTTGACATGTGTATACATATATCGTTGGAATCAGAAAAACAAGTTCTATAAGGTGCAGTTAGAGTTTCTAAATCAGAATTGTGTGCCAGTAAAATTCGTGCCTCTTTTCAAGTAGAAATTATTTCAATCAATACAAAACGTTTACGTTACCTCTTACGAGATTCATCGTGATTAAATTCACGCTTATTTTTTACCTATCCTGAAAGCTTCGCGTGAGAAAATAAATCTTTGGCTTTACATCCTTCTGCTTCTCAACGAGCGATTCGTGATATACTGCCAATTGCTGTTTACTTTATTGGCCTGTTATGAAGAACGACGTGCCCTATCCAATCTAATTTCAGCGCGAGTTTCGACTTCGGTTCGGCTGTCGAAATTAACGAGAACCGCGCGTAATGCAATTCCGCAGGAATGCGGCCGTTTCGCCGTCACTTCGAAAATCGCGATTGGCATCGACGACTAAACGCGCAGTTCCACTGCCAATAAAATTCTTTCCGCCAGCGTTTTACGATTATTAATCCGGCAGCTTGAGGAAAGGAAGTAAAGGCTAACGAGGATTACCGGCACGTTCTTTTACCGAAATCGCATAAACTGCGCCGCAGTGCAGTCACGGAAGCAGAAGTTATATATTCCACTGCATCTCGCAGTAAATCTCGCGGATTGGCTCTTTGTTTCAGTTATCACGAAGCGAGGAAATATAGAAGAGTATCCATCATGATGATATATTATATCGCATCTTCGCCTTCGGTCTGCGAACGTTAAGTACAAGCAGTGCACACAGTGAGACAATGAGCTGTCGAGGTGTCACGCTCCAATTTACCGCATGGATCGATCATAAACCGGCGAAGTGTGAGGCAGCGTCTGGAAGCTCCGAAACTTACTCGCTTAATGGACTACCCGTGTAGTCCAGCAGCCGACGACGGCTGCGCAAGCTGCCAAAAGCATAAGGAATCGCTTGTTCTCCAACTCGTTCTTAATAATGAACGAGTGGAAAAATTGAGGAATCGACCGGCCTTGAAGAAATCGAGTTCTTCAGCGCGAAGTCGCTTTGACGTCAGTGTAGGTACACACCGCGGCGTCAAAACAGGATCTCCCGATCAGCGTGCTCACGTGTCTGCGTACGGATGCGGGAAATTTCATCGCATAAACGGAAAATTATACTACTTGCCGACACCGATGCGCCAAGTGACGCGCATATACAAATCGCATTACTTTAATGGCGCCGCTGTAGCGTGAGACGCCCGGCTCTGGTTCCTCGTAAATGAAATTTTCATACGCGCCGAACACATTTCTGCGAGGTTCGCGCGAGCAATTTAAAGAATCCATGCGCCGAGGAGCGCTGGAACACGAGAGCTTTCAAATTACGACGGGAGTATATTTACGGCCCAGCGCTTTTAATCCGCTGAAACGCGAAAGAAGTTAAATCCCTCTGCCAAAATAGTTTCGCGGCTTTGCCTTCCGATGTTCGGCCAGGAGGCAGGAGCGATATAAACTCGCATCTCAGAAATTCTAATGCGTTCGCACCCATGTAGTCCGCAAGTCAAATCGAGTCAGATCCAGCATATACAGATTCAATCTGATTCTGCAAATATAATAATATGCGAATACGTGCGCTCGTATTAAATTTCACTCTCCAAATGCAAATGGACTATCCCACATTACGTTATATTCTGTATTGCATCGTTGCATTCGAAACTGGCATAATATCAAATTTCTTATCCGCAAAATGAACGATTCCCTCTTTCAAGTGAATTATAACTGCGATAGTTTCTCTCTAATCTACAGCCTCGCGCGAAGTAAGTATAAAAAATAGATAATACGTATCATTATATAAAAATATTTATAAATAATTAAAAAATAATTATTTTGTAAAAGAATAAAATAAATGGAAATAAAAAATATATATATTAATTGAGAATTGTGCTGCGTATTTAATATCCATCGGCCGTCCCGAAGCCCCAAAATACTTGATTGCGAGAACATAAACGATCATCATTTCACAGACGATGACAACGCGTCAATTCCTCGTGATGCGCCGAATGTAGTTCATGTCTACGATGCTCTGCGACACATGTGTAGGTGTCATCTGAACACGCATGACGACGCAGCGGCCGCGAATTGTCGCAGCCCGGAGTTATGCAAATACCGGACGCGTATAATTTGCGCGGTGGATGTCATCTCTCCTAACTGCACAAGATCGATACGACACTGCTTTACGATATCGCCTAGGCGCACTGTGCGCAAGCATAATGGCCGGCAGCGTATTACTCGCGTTACGATCTTGTGAAATAAGCCACGGTGCCCTTTAAAATTTTTATCCATCCCCGCAGGTTTTGCCGTTTTACTTGTCTTCCTACTCTCCACCTTCCCCGCTCCGTGACAGCGAAATAAAAAATTCACGTACTCTGTAGTACAATTTTACGCGAGAGCACGATGTAAAAAGAGAAAGAGCAATGCCGCATTAGCGCTTCAGAGTCACAACGCCACCGGTCGACTTTAATACGCGCGGTTTTGTATGAGGAATAAATGTAAAATTTCATTTGCCGTTTATAATGTATATATATACATATATATATATATATATATATATAAATTCCTGGTTGAATTTTAACTCGGAACCGGAATTTGGCGAGCAAATTTCCACCGTATTTCGAGTGTGGGAAATGTATGAAGCGGGATTATGGACTCCTGTGCATTGACTCAAAGGATTTAGCATACAATTGGCAGGTGGAAGTAATTAAAGACCGCTAATTGATTGATCATTCGATCCTGTGCGCGCAAAACGCGCGATTGACGAGGAAATGATCGTAATGAATCAACTGCAGCAGTTGTGGGTGTAACCAAATGTCAGCAATGACGATCGCTCTATATCCGTACCCTTTAATGACGTGCAACGTCAAAATCGAACGGTGGCGAAAATCAACCGTGGTGTTCAGGCCTGACCTGATTTTCGCCTGTGAGCGCGAAACGATGTAAACGCAATGTTGTAAAGTGCCGAAACGTGACGTCTTCCGTGAAATTTGCGCGCAGAAAGTCGTCTTTCAAATTTAAGATCAATATATGCTGCCCAGTGATTTTGTCGATCACGTTACAACTATTGCAGACATTCAACAGCTACCTTTCGCTATTTCCTGAGATTTCGCGAATGTCGGAACAAGCAAGAGTTGAATTTACTTTGGAATTCAATTAAATTAACTCGCTTCCTCTCGATGAATAGAATGAATGTGTTTGCAAAATGATCTAAAAAGGAATCGTATATACCAGATGTATATATTAAGAGATACCTAGGATGCTTTCAAAAGAAGTGAATATAAATTCAGGGATGTTGGAAGTATAAATTACTTAATATTCATTAAGATAAAGAGAGAGTGTATCTCTTTTGCATAATGTTAATCTTATAATTTCACTTAACTCAATCATGACGCAACGGTATGTTTATTAAACGACTGAATGTTACTCTCGAAGTTGCGAGAAATGTAAAAGTTGTAAATCCGTGCGATGAGGAAGATATATATTCAATTAAAATGTTGTGGATATTGACGTCAACAAAGGCAGACGTAAAGGAACGTCGCATCTGGTGCGAATCAATACGGTACCATTTTTGCAAACAATTCCGCGCTCGAGCGCGAGACAACATCCGATACATCTAACTGTTAAAACCCAGCGTTTTACCAAAACTCGATTATATATAAAAATAATTAATCGATTTTATATATATATATATATATATATATATATATATAAACGACATTTGTGTAGAAATTGAAATCTACAGTGGATTTGATTTCAATGAAAATGCAACACAACTATCGCTGGATATTTATATAGCTAATTAATAATTTTTCCGTTTAAAACATACACGGAAAGAACGGTTTTGCTGAAATATCTAAAAATTTTGTTAGATACAGATCAGAAAATAGTTACATTGGACCATCCAAAATAATTATGTAGACACTCAAGCTGTTTGCTAGGATGTCAAAACTTTTTGCAGCATTGTCATCATGCTTGAATGTCCTACATAATTATTTTCAGATCTGTATCTGGCTAAATTTTTAGATACTTCAAGAACAAAACCGTTCTTTCCGTGTACGTATATACGCATAGTTGACATGATCTCAGAAGATTAACAATTCTATGATATTTCGCGCGAAATTTATAAACTTCGCTTAATAATAATTCGTACTCTTATCCAAGAGGAATATACTCATGGCGGAGTGTGTCTTTCAACACGGAAAGAACGGTTTGCTGAAATATTAAAAAATTTGGCCAGAT
>NJRP01000021.1:521354-572347 GCA_003063835.1 Aphaenogaster floridana | reverse complement strand
GAAAAATAATTTTGTTGGATCATCAAAATAATTATGTAGGACACTCCAACATAATGATAATGCTGCAAAAAGTTTTGATATTCTAGCAACTATTTTAGGCGTCCTACATAATTATTTTGATGATCCAACAAAATTATTTTTCAGATCTGTATCTGGCCAAATTTTTTAATATTTCAGCAAAACCGTTCTTTCCGTGAAGAAAACGTTGAAATTGCATAAATTTTTAAAGTATGGGTGAAAATAAAGAAAATAAGATAATAAGAAAATAAGAAAAGAGAAGAGATACAATGAGAAGATAAGAGAAGATAACAGAAAAATATTAATTTTCACGCAGCCTTCGTACGATGCTTGAAAAATTAATTTCGCGCACGATCTAAGATCGTTCTACCGCGGTTTATTTCTGGAAGTTTATTAGCTGCGATGTTAAATATTATCAAACGTTTGCGTCGGGGATGATCATCAAACGAAAGATTAATAATCTCATCTCCTCGGATCAATAATACCGCAACGCTTCCGACCTACCGCACACACGATGACATCCGCTTCCGCAAATCTCTCGACGTAGAAACATCGTTTGAACCGTGCAAGTTCCAGTATCGACTCTGACTTGTTGATTTCGCGCGCGATGGTGTATTTATACAACGTCATCCGCACTTTGACGTTCTATCGGAAACGGATATTGCTGACGGCTAACAAAAGTTTTAAAAAATGCAAATTTTAATATATTTAAGCAGAATCGGGATAAATAGCGTAAAGCAAATTCGAAAAAATATTACAATAAATAAAGTTTTCTTAAAATATCATGGTGAATATCTATCTCCGCAGAGCGAGATCTTCAGGAATTTTATCTTGACGATAATTAATCTCTACAATAGAACACTTTTTTCTCTTTCGCTAATGGTTGCTGGTGTCAGCGATTTAACGGCCGTTAGCGATCTTTAGAATCTCGAAGCGTTAAAATCGTGTTGCTTTTGCCACCGGCGATTCCACGAAAGCGCGGTTTTATTTTTGCCTTACTGCTCTCGACCACGGATGTCCAGGAAATTGTTTCCCCTCCAGGAAAGAGAGAGAGAAAGAGAGAGAGAAAGACGAGAATTAACTCCCGCAGACCCGCTCCAACAATTTCACATCGCGAGAGAGAAATGCGGACGCCGGAAATGTGGAAGCTGGTCGAAACTTTAATTCCATTTCTCGCGTGGCAGTCCTGATCGAACCACGACCATGACGGAAAGGCTTCCGACGGGGCTGTAACCGTGTTCGCCGCGGGGTAACATCCTGAATCCTGCGGCGCACAGTCGTCGCAAGAGGATCAACGACACTACGGATCAGCGAGACACGTCGTCGCTGGCGCGCGCGAAGACGGCGCACACTTCTCGAAAGCGACTCTCGGCGAGCTTTCTCGACCGTGGCACGACGAGTGCGAGCTTCAAGGTGGCTTAGCTGCGGAAATCCGACGGCTGACTGGAGGATTCGCAGACGCGCGCCTTTAATTTAGAAACGTGAGGCGCCCTCGACCTCGCGCGCTGCATATGCGGCTTAGTTTGTGCCAGTGGAAATTCGTGTATTGTACATGTACCTACGTATGTGAATCCTGCACGTTTTACGACTCATATAAGGCAGAAGTACTTTCGTGTCGGAAACGACATCCAGAAGTGTCGTCAGTCGCCAGTGCACATAATGTTACCAGCTAATTGGTGAAAACCTTCGCGTGCACCTCCTTTTCCCTTCATGGGAGAAGCCTCAGTTTAGAGAACCATTGACGGTTCGCTACTTAGTGTACGAGGAAACGCGGTTTTGTGGTTTTCAGGAAGGAAACGACGCAAGCATCCACCACGAAACCGCTAACCGATGACCGAACCGTTATCGCGTCGGAATTAACCTGGCAATTACCATAACCGAACTACCGAACGCTAGCTTTGTGTCACTTTACACATTAGTCTCAAAGATGTTAACTTCGTCATAATTAGCTCTATAATGCTATATGCATTGAGATTGCTTCGATGAAAATTGGAGAATTCAGACATATAATTTAAATTTATTATTAGGCACCAAGATCCGTCGCAGACCGACATTTGGCCTATTCTCATATTTATATATAATTTAAAATATTATGTATATCGCTTAAAATAATTAGAAGTACGTTTCATAACGCATTTTTATAGACGCAATATTTTAACTCTTTTAATCGCACATGGTTCAAACTAAAGAATCGTAATCCTTAATTGTTCCAAGAGTGTATATATACGATATACAAATTATAGATATTAATATAATGATAAGAAATCTTCATCAGAGAATTAATTTAAGTAGGTGTAGGACAGAAGACAGCTCTTTATGAAATTGCGAGTAGCAGATGATAAGAGGATTAATCAAATTTGAATTCGTGAGAACTTGGCAATGCACTTAATCGGATCTGCTTGAGCGACAATATCCTTTCTCTAGTACAACAGGATTGTATAATAAAGATGTATTAAATCATTAATGCTTTGCAACTTCATCCGGAGGTTACTACCCTCGGGACCGTCTTGCATATTTTAACGCCGGTAATCCGGTATGATTTTCTCCCACGCTCTCAAACATATAAATCCGCATTCCGCGCTACTATTTAGATACTATTTTCGGACGCATCGCGTCAACCGTTGGATGGCTTTCCGCTCGTGAAAAGTCTGTAGTGCGTAATAAATCGCACGCTTTATCGCGTTCTAATAAAATCGTCGGGGAATAAACGCGTTTATCGAGCACAGAAAGCTTTCTAAGAATTCTTCTCGAATATCTTCGCAAATTTAATAGGAGAAGAAAAAAAGATCGTGCCAACTGGTTACAAAATTAGAAGACCATACAATAATAAGGTATTATTAAATGCGCAACGCTCGATTTTTATTTGATTAAGGACGAAGGATCTATCGTCTCAATCGACTCACCCATGTCGTCAATTATAGGCGCCATTCGCAGCGTAACACCGACCAGGAGCAAGGACATGGCGAGCAGAAGACAAGCGGTCGCGACGATCGTCCATCGTGCACGAGGCGGGAGATCGTCCGGATCGACGAGTTCCTCTTCCGGACCAACGGGCTCGATCTTGCGTCGTTTACGTTTGCGCTTTCTTCGTGGTCGGTGATACCTTCCCTGAGACTCGTCCACCTTCTCCGGTCCGCTCAGAATCTCCTCCTCCTCCAGCTCGTCGGCTACGTTCAACGCCACGTAGTCGTCGTCGTCGTAATGAATTTTTCTGAAAGAACATCAGAAAAGAATTCTTCTCCGTCAATAAAAATTTACTAGGGAACCTCGAGTGAGCGAGGATTTGCTTTGAAACGGTGCATGCAAAAACCACAGGAATAATATATCAAGCTATTGTTTCCACACGGGGGCTATTGCTATTGTTTAGCGAATCGTTACTCTCGATCAATACCGTTTCGGAAATGAAACGTGCCAGCACTCCGGCTGCGTCTGACGTTTAATTTAAATTGAAAAATAACATTTTTCCTGTGTATCTCCCGTAGACATTCGAGAAAATAGACTTTTCCCTTTGATCAACTTGTCTAATAATAAAAAACAAATGTCAATATAAATTTACAAATTGTCAAAATACTCAAGTGCCTTTAAAGAAGAAATTGTTCAAGTAGAAATCAATTAACTTCGCCTTTTCTTAGATTGTCTGTACGATGAAATTTTATATTCATTTTCTGGATAATATAAGACGTCCCGAGCTATCGAGATACGGTGTCGTTAATTAAAATCTACATTCATTCGTACTTCGTTCGGAATCCGAACAGCGGAACTCATTTCTGACTCTAGCACCAATTGTAAAAGCTCGAAAAAGGGCGAGCGACGAACGAGTATCGATCATCGTGGTACCTGCATTGTTCGTGAAACTCGAGAAGTTGCTGTTTGTCGTACGCGGGTGGAGGTGACTGAAAGGTCGACATTCATTGTTACGCGTACTCTCAATCGAGACTTAGAATTAGGAACGTTACCCCATTTTTGATCGAGAGAAGAAATTGAATGGCACGAGAATAGAAGCTTACAAAAATCAGCCGCGCTCTCGCTCCTCTGCTGAGGAACTAAACGTAAACACGTAAAAATGATAAGCTGTATCTTTATTTAGAGGCTACTTGAAGCTAAAACTGGAATTCGAAATTAAAGAATTCTGATTGGACGTAATGTTATAGCTATTACAAAAATGTAGGCTGTGAATAAGTCTTTGTGATATTAAATATGGAAAATATTCAACAAAAAGTGGTTAAAAATGTGTTGATAAAAATAAAGATAGCGTGTGATAGAGCTATGTATAGTTTTGCTGACGTATTAACGTAAGTAATATAGAGCATCAACAAGGTGCTTGCGGTAAAACCTGCTCAACTTGTTCTCTATTACACATCGAAGCTCGGTAATGTACGGAAAAGCGGGCCAGCAATTCGATATACGTTCACAGCAGCCAACGAGAAGCAGACCCCGATATCGAGCTGAACAAAGAACAATCGTTGCACTATCTACGTCACACACACGAAGGCCGTCACGTGCTCTCTGAGTATAATTTTAGAAAATGCCGCTGGAATAGGACGGAAAAGTGGAAAAACGATAACCGAGGTGTCGGGGCATTGTGGAGGGTTGGATGAAATTCGAAGTAGTGATAACAACCGGCGTGTGGTCAGACTATGGCGATTCACGTTGATTCGCGTATTATCGCCGTTTGCACACTTTCCGTCGTATCAGTTAAAAGAAATTGTACCTTCCGGAATACATGAATACACATTTTCGTCATTCTACAACTGTACTTATACGGCGATAAAGTTAATTCCTGGGCATTATAAATATATTATATCCAAAGTTCAACTATTAATAACGCTTATCGAGAGAAACGCGAAAAGCTTATAAATAGAAGCCTCTACCTACGGTGACAGGATATTCAATTAAAAGAAGATATTCGATAAAGAGAGAAAAGTAAATTGATATACTAGTAGATTTAACCGTATCAAGGGAGACTGTATCAAGTAGTAAACGTCGACATTGAATCAGTCGCTTTGGCAGCTATTCTTTCGCGCAAAAAAAATATTTCAATTAATATTGCCTCTACGATATATCGGACAGTTATTTGATAACTGTCAAGATATGTTATCCCGCGATTTTGCACAGATATCTAGGGCGCTCTTGTCATTACGTTTAACCGGACAGCATAGTTAGCCGAACAGCCGACAGCGGGGTAGCACAGTTTAAGAATTAAATAGGTATTTTATATTCTTTACATAAATGATTTCAATTTATATTAATTTCTAAAACGTTATGTTACCTGATTAATTAAATGTACTTTTATCTGCAATATGAAAAATGTACAAAGGGAATTTATTGATAAAAGTTATTTCTAAAAATAATTCGCTAAGTTCAGTGATAGACTACAAGATACAATACTGAAGTGACCAATATAGGACAGTTGTAAGAGTCTGTTTCGACGTGTCGCGTACTTAAAAGTTGTCAAATGCTCCTGCCGTATAATTTTAGAAATCGTTTTGCCGAATTAATAAAGGAAAGAAAGAGGATGTGGGACGATGATGCGATGACACCTCTTCGTGATCGTTATTCGCCGCTGGCTATTTCCCCAGTTTCATTACATGCTTCAACGACGCGCTCGTCCTTTGTCGCCCAGGTGGTTCAGCCGCCAAACCGTTTGCCGAGAGCGGCATGTGACGGAGGCGCGCAACCACGCACCACGCTGACCCAGTTCCACTGGGTGTGCTGGCTCATGCCAAAACCGTGTCTTCCTCTCTCATCTCGTGGTCGACCGATCGAATATGGAAGAAGGACGAGAGTCGCGGCAACGCTCCCGGCGACCCCGTGAACGAGAAGACGACACGAGCGAAAGCTCGCGAGAGCATGGAGAGTTTCCTACCGACGCGACGCGGCAAAGCTGGAGGACTTGCAGCTTTACCGAGACCGTAAATGCGAAAACTATGCCAAAGTACACGCGAAGATTTCCTGAGACGCCCCGAGTTTCCACGAGAGTGGATAAGCCAGTTCCGGTGGAATTTAAAGTCGATTTGTTCTTAGCGTTTTTGTCGCGATGTCCTAATTCTCGGCCTTGAGAAAATACCTCGATAGCGTGACTTGATTCTAGGAAAAATTTTATTCTTTCTACAAAATCCATTGAAAGTCTATCCTGTCGACATTGTTATTCTCGCGTTTAATCGTAGTAAAGTATTTAAAGTACTCACAATTGAGCTGCGCTTTGAGAAAAGTAGCAGGCACTTCGGTGCAGCCGCGGATATTCGCAGGAGTCGCCGAGGACTTCTTTAGCCCCTTCGAAATTTATTAGGGTCACGTCTTGGTCGCCGTCGATGCCGAGCAGCTCGAAGCGCGAATCGAGGCCGCCGTGAACATCATGGACGACGCCTTGAAGAACATTTGGGCTCCTCGAATGCCTGCGCTTTTTTCGAGGGCTTCGAGGACTTTCGGAGGCTCTTCTCCGTCCCTTTCCTGACAAACAAAAAGAGCACAATTAGCAAATGTCGCTTGGTCTTGATCAATATTTAATGCTGTGAATGTTTCCGTATTTATTTTTGTGCACCATGACATACTGTGTTTACGTATCTTATTTTTATTTATTACAATATATTTATATTCCGTCAAGCGTATATTTAATTTTTTATTTATAGTCGCGCGCGTGGTTGAGCAATTCCATTAATATCTTTGTATGTTTACGCAAATTTTATAAGTTTTTATCAACATTCAAAAACCTAAAAGCTTGCGCTTATGCGTTTGTAGATTAAAAAGGTTCAAACTAATAATCGATAACATAATAATTATTATTATTAACTATTAATTGTTAATAATTAATAATTGATAATATAATTATTATTATTAATAATTATGTCATCAATTATTAGTCGATAACATCTTAATCTAAATCTTAATAGTAATAATAATTATGTTATTGCTTATATAACAACGATTAATTTACCGTTAGATAGCTTGTGTTGAGAATGATCCGTCGCGTTGTTGAGGTAATCACTCTCGCAGGGCGCGGAGTCATGACGTCTGCGACGATGGCGGTGATGCTGCTGATGATGATGATGCTGGCCCTTCTTCTTATTGTGCTGCTGCTGTTGCTGCTGCTGCGAATGATGATGATGGTGGTGATGATGGTGGTGATGATGATTCAATGAGGACGAGGCCGTCGAGGTTGAGGTCAATCTAGGTCGACGGGGACTGGCGGGCGCGCTGCCGGAACGTCGGCTAAGTGTCGACGACGCCTTCATCGCCTCCACTTTCGTCTCCACCAGGGCGGCGAGGACAGCCTCGAGACGTGCTACTTCCATGCCGCCGCTGCCGCCATCGTCCGTCGACACCGCCTTGTCGGCGACGTCGGAAGTCGACGGCGTCACCGTCACCGTCATCTCTTCACCTGTCTTCGCCGCCGCCGTCACATCACCACTCTTATCGGCGGCGATCGTCACGATCGCCGCCGCGCTACCGCGATCGGTTGTGGCGCGGGAACGATCGGCCCGCTGCCGAAACGATCACAAGCCCTCCTCCTTCCGTCTCGCCACAACGGCACTCCTGTTGTCCGCTGGCGGCAGCTCCTGCAGGAAGCGCGTCAACATAAAGGCGATCGCCTGTGTCATCGACTGCCGGATCGGAGACAGGGGGAGAAAGTGAGAGAGCCGCAACGTTGCTTTTCCTCGGCAGCGGTCCCTTATCGGTTACTATCGCCGGCCGCACCGTTCATTAATCTTCTCTAGGAATTCCGGGCGATGCTACTAACGATCTTCTTCCCCGGTAACGGTAACAGCTACAAGCCGCATAAAAACTGGTTATCACCGTCGTTCCGATACGTCCGCATTAGCAGCTAGTGCTTCTTGCACCGATGGCCGTGAGGGAAATATCTTTCTTCGTGTGCTTCTTCACCGAGTCGAAAACGAGCAGGAGAGACGCTCGTTTCTATTTCTCTTGCGTGCCAGATGATATGCGCAATTTATGTAAATATCTTGATACTTGCGCAAGCATCCTACCGGCAGTATCTAACTCGATCCTGTTTGCTTACCGCTAACTGCTCTACTGACGCGATTGGCAATAAAGATAAAACGTTGATAATTCTTCATCCATTCCAATTTCTCGTGCTCCTCGTCGCTGCTCCGCCGCGGATCCAAAATCGCGACGGTTGAAGATCTCCGTAGATGTGATTGTACGCCCGATTAGCTCGCTCGAGCGTGCTCGCCTCGTCAGGAAGGAGTCTGGATTCGTTCTGTTGCCCGGAGCCAATCGATGTTCGGCGAACCGTTCTCGGCTGCAACGGTCAGCTTCGCGATGCGAATCTTAGCCGGATTCGCGCTCCATTATCGGCGATGGCCGTGCATTATCTGATGGCAAATATCAGATGATTCGCCGTGCTCGACGAGACAGATGATTCCCCGCGGTTGCCGTAAATTTCTTCCAGCGGCTCCGCCGACGCTCGCGTTTCCATCATACGCGAGTATCTCTTCCACAAGTGTCTGCTTTACGGGATGATTAATCGGATCCACTGTTCGCGCAGATGTACATGCGCGGATGTCAAAAGCACCCGAAAAAACCCGATGCTTGCCGGTGTTGCTTTACGTCTCTCAGTCCCTCATTGCGAAATCTCAGTGTTCATTACACTGCCGTCGTATCCTTCCAATGGATACAGTTTTAATGCGACGATATCTTCTCCAATCATTCCACGATCGGCTGCGACGCTCGATATTGTTAACCCTCTTCGAGAAACTTGAAGAGTCCTTCGAGCCCTTTAAATCACCAGGAACACGCACTTGAGTATCGTTTGGTGACACAACCCTCGTAGGTATTATTATCGCGTGTTTCGCAAACACAAAATCGCGCTTGTGGCGTGGTAACTAAAATATCTATCCGATCGGAACGATCTACGTCAAGACATCGCCGTCAGGCAAAGCCTAAAGCAGCAGTGATGGATGATCTCTTTCGAAGCAAAATCAGAATCGCGCCGGTGGTACTCCTTTCTGCTCGAGTGATTTTCCACGACCTATTCCAACTACCCACGTAGCTAATGACCCCGTTCCTCCGTGCGACGCAATGCGAAGGACGGTTGAAACACGCAGCCATGCTCGGCTAGAATGCGGTGCGAGGGATCGCGAGGAAATGATTCCGGGTAATTGAGATTGGGAAACGTCCAATGCTGCAATCTCTGAACGACGAGATTTTAGGGAATAACTGATTTATTATTGAATCGGGATTTTCCAATCTCTGAATTCTGAAATGAATTCCGAAACTTAGATTCTGAGATAAAATGATGAGAAAATTATAAATTATAAAATTATAAAAATTATTAGCTATATCGATTGAGCTATTATACCCTATAATTTTAAATTCTTGAACAATAGCCTGAATAGCCTTGGACAACACGTGAGTACTGGATATTCTCTGGATATTCTGGATATATAGAAGAGCGTTCCAGGAATGTCCTCAACGACCAATAAATAACTAAACCCTGTTTTATCGGCCTATTTTGAAAGATTATCCTAATAATTATATTTTAAGTTAAATTGAGCTAGTTACATCATAAGTAAGAGGATAATGCAAAAATTTTGATATTACAACGTTTTAACATTGAATCTAGATTATTATCTAAAGTCTAATGAAAATTTTTAAATACAATTTTATAAACATGAAAAACTCTTTATTACATATATATATATTTCTATTTTTACAAAACCAGAAAAAAATTCTTTACAGAATTCTCTAATTTGAATACAGTGAGAGAAGAGTAAAATTTCTCTTTCCATAAAAAGCGGTAAATGATAAAGTTGGCTCGTTGGCAAGCATCATCACTCTAGTTTCTAGCGTCAAAGCACTTGAAGGACTTGGTCGGCTAGCGCAACCGATACACATCAATACGTTTCGGCAACCTATGGACCATAAAGCCATCCGATACTACGTGGATATGTGGAGAATGCTGGGCTATGTGGCGACTTTCCCGCGCTTTGAGCCATCCGATTATCCCACGATCTCATCCGTATCGCTGGAGTCTGCGAACACGCGAAAGTACGAGAGCAAACTACCTCTGAGCTTCAAACTACCCCTCGGCTATCTCCAAACATCGTCCTAATTTATTCGCTAGGGTCACCATGACGTAGCATCCAATCTGCTCGCGTCGCCCCCAATTTTTCCGAGCAATCCTTCTTCCACAGATCCCAAACACCTCACCGACGTTCTCACACGAACCGTTCTCGTGTCCCTCCAGGGAATAAGGGAGGAGATGTAGCTATATCGAAGGTACACATGATATCCCGTAAGCGGGAAGAAGCGCCGAAACAAAGCGTACACGAGGGGGTAGCCGAGCATAGACAAAAAGAGCGACAGGATGATGATATACAGCTTCAGAAAAATGAGATGTCGCGAACACAAATGTATCGTTTCTTATCCTTGAAATACTTCTTCTTGAAAAAGAATTTTTAAAAGTATGTCTGTAAGAGAAAGTATCGGATTATACAGTTAAAACGGGGAGATACAGATGGAAGGAGAGCGATCTCGGATAACGCAATAAAAACATCACAAGCGCGAACTTGATTATCAAAACCTTTTTTGTGAAGAAAGAGCAGACCCTATTGAAAATGAGGGAGATGTATCTGCCACGAATAGGAAAAAAGAGCAAGAAAAAGGAAAAGAGACAGAAATTGAAGCAGAGTGTACAGATCTCTCTCAAGCGAATATGAGTACTTGTTGTCACACACACAAATACGGACACTACTACTTGCCGTCCTAAGACAATACCGCTCATGTGCTACTCACTACTCGCGATTCTTCTGTACACATTTACTGGTGACGCTACATTACTCCTATCTCGCGGATGCTGACCAGAGGTCCGGCTAGCTTCTCTCGTGCTGCTAGTGCGAGAGGTCGTGACGCTTCTAAGCACCCCGTGCACCCTCGCGCGGCACGGCCGCGAGAGTTGATCGAGCTATTAGCGTGCCACGCGGGGTGGCTACGTCACGCTGCTGGCTGCACCACGTTGCTGGCTGCCAATGCGATCGGCAGCACCCTCAGTGAGCACGCACGCACACACATACATATACATACAGACACGGCACGCACCCCCGGCGGAGGGATGTCGCGTGCGAGGGTGCTAGCGATCGCCCGAGTACTGGGGTAGCGTCGCGGAACGGACGGGGTTGGCGGCGGGCAGGTAGCCGATCTGGCAGGGATGCGTTCAGCCCTACCCCTTCCTGCCGACGCCGCTACCACCACCAACAGCAGCGACGTCGGCGCCGTCGTCACGCGGACGACTCTTCTCCCTTCTCCCGGCTGGAGCTGGACTCTAAGGGTGCCAACGAACCGAGATGTTTATCCTTTAAAGTCCTCACTACCTTACTCGCACGCGCTTTTTATTCTGCACGCGAACGCGCCAGTCTCAGCGACTTCGAAATGTAGGTTTGTGTGCTAATTAATCTGACGGGAGATATATCGCACGATCCATAAATTGCGTAGTCTCTCTTTCTCTCCGGATTAGAAATATTCAAAGCCGAACTAAAAAGGATGGCAGCTCTTAAAATATCCAAGAATCAATATAGCCTTTACAGTATAAAAAGCTCTCGAGTACTGTAAAACTTTTTAAAAATATTGCACTTCAATAATGCAGAGAGATTAAATGTACAATTACTATTACTATTCAAAGCTGAACTAAAAAGGATGTAAGCTCTTAAAATATCCAAGAATCAATAGTCTTTACATAAAAAGCTAGCATTGTAAAATTTGTCAAATATTGCATTTCAATAATGCAGAGATTATACGTATAATTAATAATATTAATTTAATTACAAATAAATTTTGTAATTTAGTTAAACTTTAATTTATGTTTAATTATCGATATATAACATACTCACTGTTCTGCTATTAGTGAGTGAGAATGTTTCAAATTAAAATGATTGGCCTTTAATTACTCCCGAAACGGCAAACTGCGTGTCGGCAAACCGCAAATTACCAGCATTAATTTAACATACTATCATATAATTATCTACATAAAACTGTCCGTTACGCAGGTTTCGCAGAGGAAAACCGACTTTGCGGAGGCATCTGGGCCCTGTGTTAAACCGGGCTTATCGAGGTATAAATCATTTTATTACTTGCTGCAACAGCGCAGTTACGGGTTACGTTATAAAGATAGATCGTGATACCTGCTGTGCCAGACGAACGTAAAATTCTGCATTTTAACAATGTCGTAACGTGTTCTTCAGCGCATTCTCTCTTAACATTAATATAAAACCAACATTGAATAAATCTCAAGTCGCGAATTAAACCTGAAAAATGACGCCGAAGTAACGATCGCGTTTGGAGTAACGATCGTGCGAGAAGCCAGAAATCTCGCTCTACTTTTCTTCATTAGCTCCCCTTTCTTGAAGAACGAGGGCGAATTGTGGTAGTCGTTCCCACACGAACAGTAAGGCGCTTTTCTCGCTAGTTTGATTACATCGGCCGGCGTCGAGAAAGGCCCTCAGGACCTTAGCCTCGTCTTTGTTAAAACGTCCTCGGGACGAATCTCCGTCGCAGATTGTTTGTCACCATCCATTCGCTTTGGAAGGGTCCCAGTCGAGCTCTCTTCTTCATGCGCGGAATTCCGTTTGCCTTATATTTCGCGACAGCTTGCCTTCGCGCTAAAGTGAAAATCGAAATCCAGTAGCAATAAGCAGTTGAGCTTTATATGGCTCCCCTGGTGCAATTTCGCTTCCTCTAGCTAAAAATCTAGCGATCGAGTTTATAACCCGTGACAGCGAAAGCGTCGAAATAAATTTCATCGATCGACCTGTAGCTTCTCGTAGCTCAATAAAGGCACCCCGCCGAAAAAAACCCTCTTCCACCAGAAGAAGCCTTTATATATCATCTTCCCTCCCATCTCCTGGATCGCCAACGCGAGATAAGACGATTAGCACGTACACCATTATCTGGAAACGCGGCGAAGAATCTTGGTAGAATCGGAAACGTTTCTGGGACGTTAGCGCAAGCTGCATACAAAAAGGAGAGTATACGTGCATAGCTTGAAAAATTAGATTTTTCCTTTAAAGTGGAATTATTCTATTAAATTATTATTATTGCATTTTTTATAACTTTTGAATTTTTTTACAATTAGTACAATGTATAACTTTCTATATATTAATATGTCTTCGTAAATTTTTCATCTTGTATTTCGAAAGTTTTAACATTTTTTGTTGCTGGCCCCTAAAAAATATTATATTCAGGATACAATAGAGTAGTTATATTCCCCTAGCTGTCTTTCTTCTGTATATTACAAATCTGATTCCTATTAGCATTCACTGACGCTTGAAAGACATTGTATATTCGCGAGTTTCGCAAGAATAAGTTTATCTGTTCCGCATGAGCGAATCGGCGGAAAGGATTCCCTTTTCTTGTCGAGAAGATGGTAAATTCAGTTATTGGATTGATGTTACTTAAATCGAAGGCCATTGTCAGAAATATACGGTGAGTGCAATCAAGCTAAATAATCAATTGTTAGTCAAGCATAAATACGCATTTGTATAAATATTGAAAAATGGTAGGAGATTATCTTAAACGATTAAGACGATACAAAAAAGACGTTCAAAATTACCGCCTACTACGTACTATTAAATTGTAATTATATATCGCTCAGAGAGAGGGATAAACCATTAATTATCCGATGGGATTAGCCTCCTTTCGTTCCGGGTGACGAGCTCAAGTTCTTCCGCAGCATCATCCTACAATAAGACACAAATTTAAACAGTACATTCTAAATTCATGTCTATTTCTAATTTTACATCGCTTGTAATAAAAAGATAATTATATTATTTTATTTCGTCTGTTATTTCATTTCAGTAATACATTTTTTTAATCTGCCTTTTCTAGCTTTTTAACTTGGATTATTAATTATAATCATGATATCACATTCGAGCGTTGATAATTCTGTTTTTTTTTTTTTTTAGCCCATGGTTTGCCGGGTAGACAATTCGACCTACCTATACAAGCTAAGAGTAAGGCAGAAATCAATTTCCGTCCTTCTTGTAGGGCGTGGTTTTGATGGGTCCTGAGAGCCATCTTATCGCGGGAGAAGTTTCAGCCACAAATCAGGTTTGGGCAGGACGGAATTCGATATAAGCCGCGATGATAAAGTACGCCGTTTATCGCAACCTCTATCATCGCGAATATAAAATTTTATGTCTAGGGGTCTAGATGAAGGAGAGAGGCCTGCGAGAGAGCATATGAAATTGGGAGAGACGTACCTTTCGAAATGCTGCACGACGGGCGAGATAATGATGACGCTGTTTCTCGGGGAAGGTGATCGATACGGGCCACGGAAACGTTGGATCCTCCTTGCCGTCACTCAATTTTAGAAACAACGAAGTCGCCGTCACGAACGGTAACGTCAGCACCGGTAGCTGCGTCTAAAATATTAATAAAATATTTGAAATCTGCGAGACATTACGAATTAATCGAGTAGAAGGAAAGAGAGGCTCCAGTCACTTTTACAAATATCGATTCCATGGTGTACTGCAGGAGTGGAGTGTAAATAATTGCCATGATAGCGGCGGCGGCTGTTTGACCGTTCAGCACCAAGAGATTTCCTCCCAAAGCAGCCCCGGTCAAGAGACTGTTGTACCCCCACATCCCGCTGTAGGCTTTGTGCCTGTCCGCTCCGAGTTCCAAGCCTAACGGAAAATTCATGACAACGATAATTTATACTCTTTACGCCTTTATCTTCAAACAAATGCTCTTGCTTTTAGCCTCTGAGAGAATTCACGTTGCGAAGCTTAATCACTCTCTATGCTCCATTAAACATATATTTTAATTATGCAATGCGACTCCCTCATTTCTTCTCTTCTTCACCTCCCATATTTTTTCCCCATCTCTTTTTGTATATAGACATCGTATAAAAATTATTCAAATACCTGCGAATGTTCCGCAGAGAGCGCCGAAAAACGAAAACGCGGTTGACACAGGCGAGTACAGTAACATTGCCAGATACATGACGGATCCAACGATCACATTATCGACGCCGAACAGCTGTGACGCGGATACAACGCTGCCTCGTACAACCTGAAACATGATTTAACTTTGAGCACACAAGCAAATAAATTGATATCTCCATTTATATACCTTTCGCAGCATTTCCCTCGAGCAACAGAAGCACGGATATATTTATTCCATTTTACTTTTATACGCTTCACACAAACACACAGTTATTCCGAGCAGCTACAAAAGGGATTCTGTTGCAACAAACATCTCTCAATATTGTTACAATATCCAATAAAACTAAATTTAAAAATTCTTCAATCTAACGACTTTACCGATGTACGGAGAACTCAATGTAGCGAAATCGTAATGCAAACGATAAAAATGGGAAGTTTGTTAAAATGCCTTGTATAATGAGATTTGACTATAACGTATAAGCATATTTGCAATTCGAAAAGTAATTGCGGGTTCTGCGTAGGAAATTGTGTAACTAATGAAGCCTTGCGGTACTTCTTGAGACCCTCGAGATGCTAATATATGCGAAGTCAAGAATATAAAGTTTCAAAAAGTAGAACATGAGTAAACTCTACCATTCCCCAGTCGATGTAAACGCTGGTCGCATTCTGCTCGTAGAAACCGGCGCCGTCCGTTATCGTCATCTCACTTGTTGCATTGTGCTGAAAACAATGAGAAAGTCTTGCACAATAACCCGCGCATGATAGAGAAATGTGCGCGGCAGTCACTCGACGAGTTCTAGAGAAGGTTCAAACTATTTTATGATGAAATATGCTTCACGGAGGAGTAATTTATGTTCCGCCACGCGCATCGAGTTCGGCCGTAAATTTTTGTAACACGAGGAAGAAACTTCTAGCAGGTAAAGAAAAAAAAGGCACACTTTTTCCACGCAGCTGCGATTTTTGCAAATTTCCCTGCTTACGATCAGATATTACTCTGCATGTGAGAATCGCGAAAAGTTTGGCTGTACGAGAGTACAAAGTTAATTTTTCGCGTTATCACGAAGATACAGGCGGCTAGCAGAAATAATGGCACGACGTACATGGAAGTTAATATATTTACATATACGCGAAGGGAACCACCCAACTGAGCAATATTTTCAAATATTCCACTGTTGTAGAGCTGTTTGCTAACGGGAAACAGCCCGCGAAAAAGAGAAACGCGGAGAGAACTTGCCCAATATTTAACTGAAACAAACAACCGGCGACTAGTTAGGGCGAAATAAATCCGAGCCGAGGTAAGTTATCGTCGACGGAGTTGTTCGTGCTGGAGTTTGATCAATACGGAGAAAAGCCACGCTCCTACCCACGGAGGATAGTATTCTCCCTCGTGAAGGCACGTCAAATATGTATGGTCTGAATACTGAGAGCGCTTTTCCAAGCGAATTTTATTCTGCGCCGAAGCCTCCGCCCTATTCTCATCAAATTTACTCTCGTTCGGAATCGACATTCTAAAATTGTGATTTTTATCTCAATCGCTCATTTCCTGTCGCTTCAAACGAGTGCAGCAATTGTGAAATAAAACGCCTTTGGCGTGTTCCATGAATCTTATTTACATCTTATGGATCGTCGTTTTTTCCTCTTCTTTCTTCTCATTAAATTATGTATGATATTTAAAAAGGAATATTATTAATAAATAAGTTTTATTATTAACTTTGACTTCGTTGGGCAAAAAGGCATCAGTGTCTTCACTGATAAATTAGAAAATTTCAACAAATTTCGAGAGATTTATTTGTTCTATCTAACTTATTGCATTTTTCTAATTACTTTTATTAAAATTCGTGTTAGTTCTATGCAATGCTGTGTGTGTATTCATTAAAAACTTCGTGTATGTAGAATTAATTTACCATTTCAAACATTGGTTCCACTGATTTGGCTACCACGTCCGCGCCATTCTGCGTCGAGAGGGCGAAAATCAACGCAAATTCCACCAAGTTAAATGGCCACGTTGTGCATGAGAATTTATCGCTTCTCAGGGACCGTGAGAGATAAACACTGGAAAACATTATAACCAGGAGCTGTTGAAATTTGCGAACGTTACCGCCACAACGGTGGATGACGAGTGAACTCCGGCTAACTCTGCTAATCCGGTTTGCCGCATAATCTACCGTTGCGAATTTTCGAGATATCTTGCTCGAATCTCAACTCGAGACTGTTACGATGCGTTTCGCGTTAGTTTCTAGCTTCAAGCGTTAAATTCAGCTTCGAGTTGTCTAAATTCATAACGTGTTATGCTTATCCATAATGCTAAATTTATAAAGTTCTGGCTTATAAGGCGTGACTCTATTATGCGTGACTATGCATCATACAACAAACCGCTATTCTCTCTGACAATATAAAGTAATTATCAACATCAATTTACATTAATTTGCGTATATTTTGACTTAATTAAATGTCAATATCACCATCAAAATATTATTTGTCAATAAACAATTTGTTGTTTATACACAGGTTTATTTTATACGCATATCTATCCGAATTCGCGCTACGTATTTATCGGAACATTGTTCCCGGAAGAGGAATTTACCGTTTATCATTTTCGCGTCGCTATGCACTACGAGTTCATTTAAGAAATATTGTATTTACGGTTTATTATTTGCATCACAGGATATTGTCCCATTATTAATACTCTATGGACGTGAGATAATCGGATGTACCTGAGTATCGTCGCCAAGAGCAGAAGCAAGAAGCTGAAAGAGTCAAAGTCTCCGTAAATCTGCGGTATCAGACCATATGATACCGCTCCGACCAGTAGGGGATTGTAGACACTTAATCCATTTTCTACAATATCGTCGGGTTCTCGTATGAGCTGTAAAAAAACGGAGGGTCCTTAAACGAATCGCGAAGCGAGGTTCCGCAGCGAGAATTCTGCGCTGGAACCCTCCTCGGGATAGTCGGGATGCTGCCAGACGAAAAGCGGTGCCGCATTGCAGTGATTTTTCCCGGTGTGCATGCAAACGGTCCATTAGGTCCGAAAGAGATGAAAAAGAGATAGCGTGCGTTCGTCACGATGCATCGTCGTGTATGAATAGCGACGGTAAAAATGAGCGTCCGTCTCTCGAGCGGCGCAATGCGGCAAAAAGTGTACTGCATCTCTTTGGCAAGAACAGACCGCTTGACACTGCGACTAATAATTAATAAAACATACCACGGACAGTAAGAGGCCAAGGCCGGCGGTGGCTGCAGACAACGCCAGTGTACCTGGCGTTACCGCAGCCAAGGTAACTATTATCAGCAGTCCGCTGAGAGGATTATTCGCAAAAACGATCTGCAACGTTAATTAAAGCCAATCGACGTTAATTAAAGACATGTATGGCGATTCCGGTGTGACATTACTGTGCAACGCACGAAAAATAACCCGATTTTATTGCTACAACAAATATCGGATTCTCTTCATCGCGGAGAATCATCTTCGGCGCAACTTTTATAAGATAACATATAACGTTCTTTAATAATAATGAAATAATAAAGTGTTTTTTTTTGTAAAAATGATATAATTTCTTTGTTCTTTTATTAATAAGGATTATACAAAGAATTTTTAGTACTTTCTGCGCTTATTTAACGAAACTGTAACAAATGTCGCGATAAAGATATATATAACTATTTCTTTACTAGCTTTTCTTTCAAGCATGGCTACAAATTGCGCGATATCATATTAAATATTAAATTTTATAGCGATACAGATTTTATCACTTACCTGTCCGAATCCACGCAGAAAAGCATCAAGTAATTGCACCGCGTGCCAAACTCGCCGTCTCTTTTGCGCAAAGAATTCCTTCAAAATTGAAAAGTCGCCTACGCACGCTACCCATGTTCTTTCCTGTCAAATTTATTTCATTTCTTACATATATTTTTTATATATATAAAAAATTTTTGCATATTTTTTTAACGAATATAAAATAAATATTTCTTTTTCATGAAAACTTTAATAGAAGACGATAAGTCGCGATATTCTTTTCTACTGTAAAATTCCATTTCGAATCGACTATCAAAATCTGCAACTAAAAGAACACGATTTGTTAGAAATGACATACAATTTAAATTTTATGGATAAGTTTGAAGAGCCATTAGTTTATATCAAAAATAGACATAAATAAATCGCGAATAGTGGAACATGAAATTGTGTTCACGGTGAAGATAAGTAATATTTTGCAGACACTTCCTGTATGACTGAAACATTACTAAACACAAACACAAATTATCAGGAGAGATCTATAAATAATCTAGGAAGCTATTACGGAATTGCGTCACCAACAATTTCGCACTTTACACCCAAATATATAATATATTATATTAAATTTCAAATAACGCTCACTTGTCGCAATTCTGCTATCGGTAGCTCTTTCGCAGACATCGCGTATCGACAAATAATATTAAAATCGTAATGGCAAAGTGACGTTCTTAATTACCGCACAGAGCACCCCCACTATACACAGTTAACACATTTGTAGCACACTTTGTGTACATTTAAACAGCAATAAAAGCACGTGCCATATCCATCGCATTAAAACTGCAAACACTGATAAATGTACAGAAGTAGCACAATCTGCCGATCGTATACGCGCATCAATCTCTATAAATAATTAAGCTTTGATGCTAACTACTGTAAATCATGCAACCAAAGATTGTAAAATTTATAATTTATGAAATTTTATTATATGAACGTCTTTATAACAAAAAGGTAATTTTTTAAATATAAAAACTTATTGTACTTATAATCCCTATGTTTAAAATAGACTGAACGTTAAGAAACATCTCTTTTGATATCGTAAATCCAGTTAAAACGACGATTTGAATTTATTGATGCTACTGAAGCTACTGAAGTTACTACTTCAACATTCGATCTAGAACAGATGGTTTCATTCTCTAACGCGTACATTAAAATGCAAGTTAATTAGCGTGCCATAGTAAGTCATAGCACACTAATTACCATGACTTTACACCATGTTAATTAGCGTGAATAGAAACAAGAGGGCATGATGTTTTTACGATATCTATAATCCATGTGAATAAAGTACGCTATGTTTAAACAAATAATAGTTATGTCTATTATTTTAATCCTTACACTCTTAAAAAATAGAAAATAGAACACTTAAAAATAGATCTGTTTTTGTTAATAAGAATATTGTGCTCATATCTCGACACATGTCATAACAGATTGATTTACTCATTCATTTCAGAGTAATGTTAAATATCTGAAGTCATAGCAAACAAGTTGTATGTACCCCCAAGGTATTTAAGTGGATTATAAAGAATAAGTAAATGCCTTAATGATGCTATAAAAATGTGTTTTTATCATCGTCACAATAGTTGAAAATAATTCTGTAAAGTTTATAACATTTACAGAATTCAGGTAAAAAAAATGCCATTAATAGATTAAGCTAAAAAAATATAAATTTCTTTTTATAAAATGATAAATCGTTTTCTTCCATCTCAAGGCACTTTGATTACATATCTTAAAATTACATATCCATGACATAATTAGGATGAACAACAAGCAAAGGATCTTCTTCTTCTTCGTCTACTTTATCTCTGCTTTTCAAGCTGGTCGTTGTTAGAGGTATTATAATTTGATCCTAGAAGTAAAATTGCAATAAATTATTATCAAATGCAAATGTGCCATTTATAAAATATATGGGGATATTAATACATACATGGTACGTTAACCTATCAATAATCTTTTCAATGAAGTTTTTTCGGTCTAGTAATTCTTCTTCTGAATCTAGTTGATCTTGTATTTGATCAAGATACCATGCAATTAATTCGGATTTCCGTATGCCACCTTTATTGTCATCTATTAAAAAATATTGTTCCAATTTAACAAATGTATATATAATAAAAAGTGACAGTGGTACGTATTTCTATTGTCAATATAGTAATAAAAATACCTTCGCTTTCGACACGATTTTCCTCGCTTCTCATATAAAGAACCAACATGTTCGACAGATTCTTATATTCCTCAAAGGACATAGTTAATTTTTTCTTTGGCGGTTCATGCGATGTTTCGTTAGATGCTAAACAATAAATAAAAGTAATCATTAAAATAAATATATACAAAGACAATACGTAAGTTATATGTGCGTTATAAAAACAATAAAAGAATTATGCAGACATACGTGTTGAAGGCGGTGCATCATTATTGCCTCCTGCGTTAAATGCTGCCATGAGTGGTGATGGTTCATCCACGTCCATTCCCAAGTTTGCATCGTTCGTACCTTCTTCGAGATCTACATCAGGCTGTTCTACCGTAATTATACTCTTCTGTAACAATCGTTTCGCTTCTTTAACATGCTTCACTGTTACTTCGTCCATGCATTCTATTTTCGCTAATGCTTCGGACAATCTGATCATGCTCTCTAATTGCCTCACAGTGACTCTCCATTTGCCACTTCCACTACCTGTTCTTTGTCTGAGAACTGTGTAATTTTCGACTAAAAGCTCAGCAGCTTCCTACAAAAATTTCACGAAATTAATCAATGTAATTTTGATACCGCCAAATAATTTATTGCAATGTATCTTACCTGACTTAAAATGGGTTTAAATTGTTTAGCAAAATTGATATATCTCATGATCTCATCTTGTTGATATATCACCTGAAGATCATTCAAGTTATCACAACGTAAATCTATGATTCTCTTGGCAATCGCGTTATCAACGATTTCGTTACATTCGTCCAATACTACAAAGAACAAATCAAATCTCGACATAATAGGTGCGGTTAATTGTACATTTTGTTGCAATGATTTTCTCCTGTCGTATCGTCCGCCGATAGGATTTGCCGCTGCTAGTATAGAGGTACGAGCATTTAAAGTTGCTCTTACACCGGCCTAGAAACATATATGGACTTTAGCATAAAGTTTTTTGTACATTATATAAACTTTAAATACCTTAGTTATCGAAATTGTTTGCTGTTCCATAGCTTCGTGAATCGCGACCTGATCCTTCGGATCCATCTTGTCGAATTCATCGATGCAGCAGATGCCATGATCCGCAAGCATCAATGCCCCAGCTTCTATGACGAAGTCCGAGGATTCTTCGTCTCGTACAACTGCAGCTGTTAAACCAGCTGCGCTCGATGCCTTTCCAGACGTGTAAACTGCCCTCGGCGAGAGGTCAGCTACACATTTGAGGAATTGCGATTTCGCGGTGCTGGGATCACCGACGATGCAGACGTTAATATCTCCTCTCAGCGACGTGCCCTCCTCCGTAGTTTTTGCTACACCGCCAAAGAACATCAGCGCAATCCCCTTCTTAATTTCGTCATTGCCATGTATAGCGGGAAACAGGCTGGAAACTATATTTGCATACAGATTTTTGTCGCGACTCATCTCATAGATGCGATTCCATTCTGCTTCCGTCATTCGTTTTTTCATTGCTTCTTGCGAAATTTCTTCCATTGCATCTGTACCTCCAAACTGTAACAATATAAAATCAATCAAATAAATAATTCTCTTTCTTAAAAAATAGACATATATATATATATATATATATATATATATATATATATATATATTATTACGTATGCTTATTGAATCTGCTTACTCTTGAGCTCGTATTGGCAACGCTGCAGGCGAGAAATGCTATTTTATACGTCAGTTCCCTAACACCAAGTGCCTTAAGACCAGTTACACCTTCCTTCTGATCATTCCTGTTTCTTGGCCCAAATTCTGCCTTGGCGCTCGGTAAAGCTAACGCCCCAACGTCCGGCACTACTATAAGAGTTCCTGTGAAATCGTACCTGTAAAAAGTAAGAATGTTTTTATTAAAGTTTGCAGCTTTAATTGTTAAAACATTTTTATTTTTAAACCTACCTGTCGCCAGCTTGTACCATCTCGACTATCTCAGATCTCAGAACGACTTCAACAGAGCGAGGTATAGAACCTCGAGGAAGTTCAGCTTGTGTTTCTTGAATTCTTACTTTTTGGAAGTCGACGAACACTGAATTATCTACGTCCAACAAGAAACGTCGTCTGTTGCTACATACTGGATTAGAACAAATTGTTGGATTCGTAAACTGAAAACAATAAAAACTGAAAACTGAAAACAATGTAAGCTTTTTTTGAAAACAACTGAAGTTAATCAGTTGTGTCTTATATAATATATATGGATTTAAATCTTTATATATATATATATATATATACCTTAAACTGCTGTTCCACATTTTTAATATATCCATTACAGTCCATACAAATAAATGTGCCAAGGACTAACTCTGGATGAACAGGATGTGTTCGTACCACCTGTCCGGATATACGAGTCAAAGTACCCAATAATGATGTATTTAACTCTCTTAATTTATGTCTAATAGGTACTTCGGTAAAACTGACATAACATTCCTTATCCTTTGGTAAGTTTCCCACATCTTTAACAAAGTTACTTACTGCTTGACATAAAAATGGATATACCCTGGAACAAAAAAATTATTTTTATTTCTTTTAAACAAAAAAGATAGAAGAAATCACCGATTATACAACCTGTAGTATTCTTCAACTATAGTTGTAGCGAGCATTTGATTATATGCTTCCGTATCGTCAAAAGATACCTCCAGTGTACAACGTTCTGGACTAGTAAGTTCTTTAGCTGGCTCCAGGTATTTAACAACTCCGAATTCCTTAAATCTGTGACGATATAAAAACAGTCAGTGAAGAAAATTATATTATTAATTTTCAACTTTTGTTCGAACAAATCGAATTAAGTTGAATGCATCCTGAAACTTTTGTGGTGTTGAAGATATTCAACCTATACAACATTACCTTTCCAGGAAATCTTGAAATAATTTTTGACACTTGACCCCGACTTCATCTCGTACGCGTGCTCGAACAGCTTGTTGGGGAGCAGCATCCATTTCTTCAATGAATTATAAGAAAACACGCTATATGTGTGCAGAAAAGTATGGATAAATTAAAGCTGATGTTAAAAACATGGACGATGGAAATTTGGCGGGAAGCAAGTCAAGCAAGCTTCAGGCACATTCTCAAGAATCTGACGTTTCCGTCAGAGCAGTTGGCTGCGTCCAGCAAAGATCGTTTCCCAACAAGAAAGGGAGCGACTCAATGGGTCTGTTTTCTGTTCCTGAACTGCTGCACTAGTTCAGAGTTTATCTTTTTCCTTCCAATGTGGAGTAAAAAAGATAAACTCTGAACTAGTGCAGCAGTTCAGGAACAGAAAACAGACCTTATTGCGCACAGTTCGATTGCACACTGACACCACTCACAGCTCACAGCGAGTGGAGTCTTTCCGCTATATCAACCAATCAGATAATGGTAATTATTCAGTTTAGGGGCCTCACCTCCGATTTCAATGAACTTAGGCTTAATCGACGCGTTTTTGCACAAAACGAAAGAATCTGCAAGGAAAAAGCGTCGCTCTGCCCCGCGAAGCGAGATATTAATGGTTAAAGTTGACGACTTGACAGGTTATGGAACCTGTCATACCGACGAAATATAGCGATATGAGCATGCGCTATGGTCACAAGACTCACAAGTGGCAACGTGCGCATGCGTTGTCATGATCGAAATGCGCAATGATAATAAAGCAGAAAATCATATTTAAAATGTGATACAAAACATGCTTTAGTGGGGTGCAGGGGGAGGGGCTCCGCAGTTAGGATGATTATTTTTTTAATGAGATGCAGGGGGAGGGGTCAAGTCGTCAACTTTAACCATTAATATCTCGCTTCGCAGGGCAAAGCGACGCTTTTTCCTTGCAGATTTTTTCGTTTTGTGCAAAAATGCGTATTAAGCCTAAGTTCATCGAAATCGGAGGTGAGGCCCCTAAACTGAATAATTACCCAGATAATTTTATATTATTTTATGTTTAATTAGCCAATAAACCGTGTGGGCAATTGCATGCCTCTCAACAAGAAACACTGGGGTGCGTTCAGGAATTACGCCCAGATAACTCTGGTGTGCTAAAAAGCTAGGGTGCGTTCAGAAATTACGTCCAGATAACTCTGGGGGGCTATTCTTGAAATCGTTCGTTTATAAACGAATTCGTTTATATATGGGTTCCCATTGGCGCTCAACTAGGAAATTCCCACAATTTCGGAAGAAAAGGCCGGAAGAAAAGGACAGGTCCAGGAGGGTACTATCTCTGCCTTCATCTTGATTGGTCCATAATTTTCTATTTTTTCTTTCTAGTACAGCAATAAGAAAGGAGGGGTTAAGGCCGGTATTCATAGTTATTTCAAGCGGTGTCTACAATAAGATTTTAAGTCGTAAGATTTAACATATCGACCAATCGCAATCAAAATTGCGGTCTTACTTTTAGAATACTCAACTGTGATTGGTCGATATGTTAAGTCTTACGACTTAAAATTGTAGACACCGCTTAAGACCGTCTTAAGTTCAATCTTAAGATGTCATGAACCAATCACAGAGCCGTATTACCGTCTTAAGACATTACTTAAGACGGTCTTGAAGACTATGGCCGGTATTCATAGGCCGGTATTCATAGTCGGTTCTTATTTTAAGACCGATGCTAATACAGCTCTGTGATTGGCTTATGACATCTTAAGACTGTACTTAAGACGATCTTAAATATAAGATCCGACTATGAATACCGGCCTCTGAGCGTTCAGTGAGCTCTTGAACTGATTGGCATATTCCTTTAGTCTGGGTCTACAATAGGGTGTAGTAAGCTTTAAGCCCTAAGAATTGACCAACCACAGACGATTATTCTCCTCACATTCGACTGTGATTGGTCAATTTCTTAGGGCTTGAAGCTTACTACACCTATTGTAGACCCAGTCTTAGAGTTAAAAATTTACGCCAATCAGATACAAGAGCTCACTGAGCGCTCAGTGAGCGGTTGGTGCTTCTGGATGCACCCATTGTGAAATCTAAAGTACCTAGAATTCTAGTAAAACCCGTCTACTAGCGCCTTTACATGCACAAAACTTATACATTGAACTACGTTGCTATGCCACAAATATTTCCAACGGATAATATACTAAGTCCACGGAATTCGATTCTGTTTCACACTGCCTCAAAATATTTTTCTATAAAAAATTAAAAATTAAAGAATAAAATAAAATGCTCATAATGGAGTACTTAAACTTATGAAATTCTTGAAATATTTAATGTTTTATAAAATCTTTTTAATAAGCATTTACATTTTAAAAAACATTTATGCCTGATGCCTTCTTTTATATTCTTTTGTATTTTATATGATTGCGCATATAATCAACCGAGTACGACACGGAATTTTGCACGGCACATACGAGTGAGAATCTTAACAGTTAAATTGCTGAGCCTCTTCATCAATATCAAGATAAGAGTTTTTTAAATATTGAAATTGACAAGACCGCGAAGTCTATAACACAATTAAAATCGAGAACGGGCCAAAGTTTTTTAAATACTGCTCCGTTTTTATTAAATATGATAATTGTTATTAGGAAAATCTTGAATTTAGAATTTTTCTATTTTTCTACAAATTGTATATTTTTAATTTAATTTTAATAAAATTTAATTTTTGATAAAAACGTATCAACTTATAAAGGCCTACCACCCCTGCCAATTTTAATCTTTTTTGTACATGTTTTTTTTATTATTTATTCTTCATACCATATTTTTTTACAATACAATAAAACTTTTCTATACAAACTGATACGTATATTTTATGCCGAAGAAAAAATATACGTACCAGCAGTCGATCGAAGAAGAGATCGCATATCATACTCAGGTCACTTGTAATATTTAAATTCTTCATTCATTTACCTGTTCAAAGATTACAAGAAAATATTGACCGTAATGTTGCGCACTCTTAAGAAATAATACGAACTAAAAAGAAGCTATCGGACGAGTCGCCATTTTGTCGGTCCTATTTATCGATTGAACAAGATCGAAATTAAATTAATATTATGATTATTTTTAATTAATGTAGCACGATTATCGCAAAATTGCATAGATAGATCGTTCGATGACTGACGCAGCAAATATTCCATATATTCTATCGATCTTTTCTAAAACTAGCGTTTATAAATAATCATTAATGGACTTGATATGGTCTTAATTTCATTTTTCTCTTTCCGCATTAAAAATGTATTCCTTTGAGCGATAAAAGATATTTTTTCGACTCTAAATCCGAAAGTGCATCCGTAATCCGTACGACAATAGGTCAACAATATAAAACGAAACGACAAAAGAAATTTAAATGAAGCAGAAGTTATTCGTCATGCAGAATTCCGTCTCGCTGTCTTCTCGGAGACAAAAGGAAAGTTCCTAATAACGCTTCGCAATTCGCGTGAATGGCGCGTATACCGCTCTTGACACAGAAAAGGGGGGAAAGCGTAGAAATTTTCGTGTAAAGAACAAAGACGGGAGTAACATCACTCTACGCATTTCCTGGCCAGGACAAGACTTGGCTCTTAAGCGGGCGCGACGGCACGCTGTATAAATGGCACGCGAAGTGCGTGCCGCTGTTTTAGTCCTTTTTACGAAATAGAAGGAGGATGGCCGTTGCCAAGAAAATCGGCATTGTCTGCCTGGTAACGAGAGTTCATCCAAAACATCCAAGTTATCGCGTTTCGCGATGCGTTCGAACGAAACTGCATGTGGTGATAATATATTGAATAAATATATTGATTTAAACAGAATAACAATGCTGTGCGCCGTAAAATATATTGTAATTTGTATGTAAAGTTATATGAACAACAAATAAAAATCATACAATTTATAACGAAAATAAATATTTTCCGTTATGTGATAATTATATGTAAATAATAATTACGTACATTTTCATGTAATTTTACACTTATTGTTAATGTAATTTTACATACATTTTTTTGTGTTTTAATACAATGCTAATTGAAACATGAAACTGACATCAGGTACGTTTATTACACTCGATGTGTTAATAGCGCGGTTAATAACGTGGTTTCCCTTATTGCGAGATAAGAATCCCAAAGTAGAAGGTCGGATACTCTCGAAATCTGCTATCGGTGCCATGAACTTGGCTGTCGGCTCGTACATTTTCGCTCAGAGTGCTTAGGTGCATCGACCCTGGTCCTAAAACGAGTCTGGCATTGTGCCGCCGTATAACGGAACGGCACGATGGGAATGCGTTTTTGAAAAACAGACGCGAATACGACTAACAGACATACCCTTACCTGAATGTAGGTGACACGCGTCTGTCTGACGAGTGCCATACTGGTGACCAAGGTATCTTTGGATGTACCGACGAATGTACCGCGTCCATGGCACAATTATCTGCCAGCTACGAGCTTTCCGCTTCCGAAACATCCAAATCATCAATACAACGATCATCACGCGATTGGCAGCGATTTGGAGAAGCTAGTGTCCTCCAGAGATCTACAAGCAGAGCGTCCAATGGGACTTCAGTCTGCATCGACTTCAAGTAATCGCAAGCAAAAGTCGCAAACGAGTCCTCAGAGGTATTAAAATTGACATTTCCTTTTTTAAATTACAAAATGTGTAAAGGAAGAAAAGGAAATGATAAATATTTAAATTTCAATAAAAGTAATATATAAGGCTCCAAAAGATTTAAAATCATCGAAAAATTAATAGGGCATAATGAGCCAGGCTGGATTTTAGTGCTAATAATAATATTATAGAATAAATTCAGTTTTAAAATTTAATATCAGTCAAACGTTTCGACCTTTAATTAGGTCATCTTCAATGTAATAAAGAACAAAATAATTAGGTCGTCATAATAAATTGAACACAAACATAAGTTAACATATAATATAATTCGCAATAAATATTTATATATAAGATACTCATAATTTACTTGCATAGCATTTTGAAAACCTTGTGTAAAAGTTTTAACAGAATTCTTTGACCACTCTGCCATCGATTATTTCTCATTGTCAGTAAAAAAGGCGAAGATTATTTATCACAAGTTTCCAATTCTCAGCAATAAATTTCTTAGAGAGGAAATCTCAAGTAATATTTATAAATTTAAATATCCCATATACTGTGTGAAATATATAACTTAAAACTATTTCAATTCTAAAACATTAAATAAGATTTTAAAATACATATCGACTATTCTTATTTCGGGACAAAAAATCTTGCGGTATCTGTCTCGCAAAAAATGCGCATATTACACTATATCTTCTTGTTCGATATGAAGGTTCCCTGTGGAAATTCACCAGGATGACGTTTGGCTTTCGGCGAAAGTGCCGAACGCATCTCCGTCGCCTCCGACGACGACGATGACGCCAACGACGACAACGTTATCGGGACCTCGAGATATCCGGGAGTATCATCGCCACGTACCTCGATTCGCATATCAGGATGCCGAAGTACACGACGGATACCTGACGGAGGAGCTGGATGACGATAAACTGCCGTATCGTGGAAAAGTTGAGACGGCGACGTATTACCGTCGAAGGCCGCAAGATATAACGGCAGTAATCAAGGCCCTCGATCGTTTCCTGAGCCGTACTCTAAACGACGATGGCTACAATAGCAAGGTACATCCGCCGCCCAATCCCGTTCTAGCCCTCGTCCTGTCCCGATACGGGCGTTACGTGCCCGGACCACGAAACCCTCGCGTATACGCGTATTTGGCGGCAAACAATATCCACAACCATCAGCCCTTCGGCAAGTACAAATACGAGTTCGACGAGGAGCCGATTTACACGGCGAGGAGATAGCGCATGTAACAAATATTATTAACTTGCGCTTGAAAACATAATAATGTAAGCAAATGTGTGACAATAAAATGATAACAGTTAACTTCAGTTGGAAAACTTCATTCTCGGAGCAGACATCCGAGTGTGCGATCAATATAACGATAGATGAGTGTATGTATCAAAAAATATAGAAAGATGATCGACAGGCGGGCGAAATATTTATTACACGTTGCTCCGAGATCCTGGAATACATGTTGCTGTACGAGAATTTCCCAACGTTCGCACGTAATAAAATATTAGATGAAATATCTAGTCGAAGACTGCTATTGCCTTCAGGCTACGATCGCACCTAATTCATAACATCCCCGACTTCCGACTTTATCTCAAGGCATATAAATCTGATGCTATCCCAATTCTTTCGCGGGGAAAAAATATGCCCCTAAAGAGGAAGAATCAATTCTAATTGCAACGGATGAACGATCGGAACCGCGAAAATCGAAAAATGGAGAGATGGATACACGCGAGAGAAAGTACAATTAATACGATCCTGAATACTCGCGTCTTCTAGACGTGGGTCGGCATTCAGACGTTCGTTTTTTTTCCTCCTCGGTACTCGAACTTATAAAAATATTCCACCTATCCCCCGTGCCGCCCACAATGTAATTTGTCCCATAGCCATTCACAAAGGCATAACGACGCCCATCAAGGCCCTCGGCCGCTTCCTGCGCGGGACCCTGGACGATCGTAGCAGCTCTCTCCGCAGCGCAAACTGCGTCCGTCGGTCAATCTCGCATTAAACGTTTGCCGACCGCCGCTTAAACACTGGATGGTACGTACCTACGTATCCGTAAATTACGTTTTATTTGCTCGCGATCGGCGGAATCGATACCTTTGGAAAGTCTGGTGAAATTTAAACCATCTGTGGGAGCGATCCCACGTTAGCATTACAATTGTCTTCTTCGTGCGGCAGCCGCGCTGTAATTAACAGAATGAATCTTTAGAAAGTGCTATTAAAGGGATCCTTAACTCACTGTCGCGATCTGACGGCTAGACGGTTAATCGATATCGCACCGAATTTATCCTTGAACCTATTCACAATCGGATTTTACGGCGGGTTAATTCGAGTAGTTTCTCGAGAATCCGCTCGAGAAACTCCGATTAAGCAGTAAACTACTCTCGTTACACCTTTCTGTCTCACTGCCGCCGGTCTCAGAATAGGTGGTTCCTCTGTTCGACTTCATTTATCTAAGCCGCATACCGTGCTCGTCCCTCCAGGCAGACTCGCAATTATAAAACAATTATCGATTATCCCCGCTTCAATAACTCGTCAGACAACACGTCGGCCGTAACGAGATGATTAGTTACAAGAGCAACCTTCACCGAAATAACGTGGAAGCGAAATTTACAGGCACATGAAGATAAATAGATGGTCCCGCGCAGATCTCAACCCGCACGTCAAATTTCACCCTTGACGCGGGCGTAACTGTGCAAACTCAGCTAAAACACACATCGCAATTAATATTCTAGACCTATTGTATATATAAATATTCAAATATACATTACGCCCGGATAGGTATCTATCCGTTTCCACAAGATTATCCTATGAATAAATTTTGAATTAGACCGTGAATATGATATACATACGCGGACATACGTTATCCGGATGTACGCGAGTCTCCATTTGCATTGGCGAGTTTTAGTCAATAAATATAAATATATATATTGTGGGACTATATGCGCGTTATACATTATACGTTATATGTCATGTATATATGTTGCATGTACACATATATACGCGTCCAGTCGCCACATACATATGTCTTCATTTGCATTGCTGATACAGGTAATAAATTCGGATGCGGGGGATACAGGGGAATCGCTCAACTATAACGCGCTCGACAAGCGCTGTAAACGAACGTGTAACGAAATTACGAAATGCGTTTCGAAGGTATATGATCCGTGCGAGGATGGCCAAGGGAGATATCGCGAATTTGGCGGCGGCCAGGTTTTCGCAGGTCATTCAATCTCGCCGTTCGCCGCGAGATCATAAAACGGACGATCGTGCTCTTAAGCGACGCTTGATTGCCTCTCGTCCGCTAGGAAAGCATATTGTCGGAAAATTGTGTTTTCCGTGTTCGCTCGCCATCCGTTTCTTCGAGATTTACGGTATCGAAATCGGCGGGCCTTAATAACTTTGGCCGGATACCGGATACATACACGGCCACTCGAGATTAGCCGTACACAGACTTTCCTCCGTGATACCTTTCCATTCTCTTCGAGGGTAGCTTGCATCCGTATTGGATTATCCGTCCGTTATCGATTCGATACCTGCCGCAGAAGAGACTAGACGAGGTCATCGAACCCTAAGAAAAGTATCGTTGGTGAGAGCAAACGTCGCGCGAAAAAATTCTGTTACCAATCTGTATTTTCGCGCGGACGACTCGCGACAGCGAGAGACCGAGACGCAGCCTCGTGCCGAGTGGCCTCCGCCGCAAACGTTCTTGCATTATTTAAATCATACGGCGACGATGAATATTTTATGCCGAAAGCCGGCAACAACAAGCGGCAGACACGCGCGGGCGTACGCGCGGAATCGCAAACAAGAGGAGGGCGGCCTTGTCACGTTCGCAGCGTTGAATTTCGCGCATCTCTTTTCTTTTAATAGTCAGAACGATATCTCTGAGAGCAAAGAACGGATAAAGCGGCTCATTCATCATTCCGGGCGGGAGACGCGCAAATTTCCTCACGTTTCTTTTCCTTCCCTGTAATTCCTTCCCGCGCTCTCCTTTAGGCGCTCTCCGCGTTAGAACAGCTATGGGCTATATGCGTGCCCCGCCCGCAACTTCGAGGGGAGCAGGAAGTTCAAATCAAACCGTGATGAAAAAAGGCGACGGTAAAAAGCAGCAGGAATAAAATATGAGAAATACGTTTCCTCGAGGCGATACGATTCATTTTACCGATCCTTCCTTGCTTTCGCGCGGCTACGAGAAGGAAAACGAAACGAGTTGCGAGAAAAGAGAAAGAGGCTCGAGAAGGCATATGGTATTAACCCGTCACGTTAAATTCTCTTTTTCTTCGTCTCCGAAACTTTCTCTTCGCAGTCTAGAGATCTATCTAATTCTCTCAGCACTATATTAAATCACAGCCAATCGTAACACACAATAAATATTTAACGTTACAATCTCTATGGTTTTATATGGATACTTCGCAAATTAAATATTGTAATGTTACTCGCTACTCGATTACATATTACACCTACACGGAGAAAATTTTATATTAAAAAACAACAAGATTACGTAATTAAATTCGACCTGACTGGCCAGATATATTTAATAAAACACGACGTTTCGACCACAGATTGTGGTCCTTATCAAGTGAATCGTACAGTTATAGCGCAATATCAAATATATGACATGTGCCCAAATAAGTCATCTAAAAGTAAAACATACTATTATACATAAATCGAACGCAGTTATAAATCAAATTATATGTCATAACTTAAAAAGGCTTACATAAATTGTGCGCAATACTGACGTAAATTGAGATGAAACTCAGGTGGAATAAGACAGGTGTGATCACATCGAGATTTGAAATCGAACTGATAATAATATAAAGAACAACGACTGATCTTCGACGCAGAATGTCAACAAACAATAATAAAATGCAAATAACAAATACATCTAGGTAGCTTTATTTTATCATATATAGCGGTAAGATTTTCGGTATCTTTCTGTAGGTTAATAGTGTGAGCATGCTTTTTGATAAAAAACATTTCAGCAATTTCACGTTTTCGTGTGTGTGTTTCTTTATGTAATATAATTATACACGGTTTTGACCACTCAAAATTATGTCCATATGAAATGCGGTATGCGCTAATGACTGAATGATTACTAGCATGTTTTATAATGCCACGTTGGTGTTCTTTAACACGTGTTCCCAAATGTCTCTTCATTTGGCCGACATATGAATTTTATATTAAAAATTACTATGTATGGCAGTAGCCGTGGACCATTGCTGGAATTATAAAAATTTTTCCATAGAAAAACATAGTAAAAATTTTTATAATTTCAGCAATGGTCCACGGCTACTGCCATACATAGTAATTTTTAATATAAAATTCGTGTAAAAATGATAATACAATAAACTTCTGGGGTAAAATATAACACGCATTTGTTTATGTTGTAAAGTAACATCATCGTATTTCGCTATCGAATCTCGGCCTTTCCTTATCTCGCAATGCGAGCAACGATACTTTAACGGGGAACTCTTGAACACGGACTGTATTCCGGGTATCACCACCGTGTTGGCGCCTTATCAAATTCTCATACGAAACTCCGGGGAATGGCGAGGAATGACGAAGCACAAAAGCACCGAACGAGATACATCGTACGTACGGCACATCCATACGTACTACCTACTTGCTGCCAATACCGATCAACTCCGCATAGGCTTGTGTGCCTTTTTCCTCCCTCTCCCTCATTCTCTCTATCGGGAGAACGGTGACCATTGAAATTTCGATCGAATGGCTCCGATACATTCGGTAGCTTCCCGATGCTCGTGAGGACCGACGTCTGATTTGTTTTCGAGTCGCGCATTTCATTTCTCTCGTTTGCCATGCCGGTTCCTGTGTATAAATGCGATGTGACCGCATCGCGTGTCTGTGTGATGCGGTGGTCCATCAGGGCCGATTTAAGAGCACTTCCATCATCGCAACCACAAAGAATCACGGACAAAGGAGGCGCGCGAAAAAGTTTAGCCGCTTAAAATTTTACGCGGAATCATTCTTCCACGTGCTGCTTGTTATTCTCTACATGTGCAAATTGTTTACTATACATTTCAATTCATTTTTCAATCTCAATAATGTCCTTATTAAATATAATTTTCCGTCACAAGTTACTTTTTGCAATCACGAATTTTTCTTGTAACACTTCAAATTAAGAGATACCAAATAAGATAAGATTACAGTAAAGTTAATTTAAAGTAGAAAAAATAAGTTATCTTTTCTCTATTTCTAATCATTTATAATTTAGGGATAACTATTATCTGAATATTTCTGTTGAAGGAAAACAACTTTAAATTGATAACGAATGTGATCGTAATTTGTAGGTGGTCCTACAAACAGTTCTGGGACATGTCGACATAGAAAATCTCGTTTCACAAGGAGCTCCGAAATGATCTCGACCATACCTCATGTGTAGTCGTTTTTATCAACCTCCATTGAGAAACTGACGTGACCAATAAATAAACGCGAGGAACAAAGAGTGACTCGACGAAAGCAACGATTTTTGAACATTGATCGCCCACGCATAGGCATCTGATCGACAATTCGCATCGGCTTACTCGACGCATTGACGTGCAGCCAATCGGTGCAGCCAGAATAACAGATCTGTCTAAACAGCGCGACGATGCTCGCTTTTTCCGATGAAAAACAGTCGAAACGTTCGTTGTTTTTTCCACAGAATTTTTCGACTGTCCATTTGTCGATATTGCGGCTGTCTTTCGAACTGAAGGGCTTGAAGTGTGTTAAGTATAGCTGTGCGAAATAGCATTCGATTCCGAAATAGCAATCGATACGTGAAATTGTATCAAACTGTCCTATTGTCTCAATCATTATATCGAGATAAATTCTAACCGGTTCAAGTAATCATTCCACCGAAACAATTTAGCTTTAAAATATAAGTTTCAAAACTATGAAATCCTTCAATTACAACGCATCCATTAATATTGCAATTGCTTTTGGAACTGAAGTACAATAAAACGGATATTACATCGTAATGATATTTACAATGTAATGGTAAATAGTTATTGCATGCTCTGAACCGAATTCCCTCAAGCGCGAGACAATATATGTATAATTACACAAATTATCGTTAAACCGTAAATATAATGTGCATGATATAAAATACACAATGACAGACATAAAATACACAATGCGCGACAAAATAGGACAACAGTAAATGCAATAAAGAAATTATGGAATCCCCCGACACTTAAAAATACTTTCACATAATCTCATCAAACCGTATTGCGATCGTGATGTGACCGTAACGAATTTAGACTGTAACAGTACGTGAGAAGAGCGACGAGCGACAAATTCGTTTGTCCCTCACATTCGCGACGTGGTGAGTATAATTGCGTTGCGGTCGACGCGCGGCGCGAGAACGCCGCGATAAAGTTTACGCGCTGGATCGCCATCCTTAGGCTAATATTTCATGTGTCGCACGACAAATTTTTCAAGCGTATTGATTGACTACAAGATAGAGAATTTCTGGAGACTCAAGAATTCTCTATCCAGCAGCCAATCAACACGTCTAAAAAATTTGTCGTGCGACACATGAAATATTGGGCTTATTCTCGCGACTCTTCCTCCCTCGGAGGATGTAATCCCGAAGCGCGCACAATGGCCGACACGGTAGAGAGTGGAAATAAACCCTCGAGATTCCACACGTGACGCGGCCGAGAGGCCACTCGGTTTCAGCGCGGACACATTTGTGCACGCCAGCTCAATTGCGAGGGCGGTGAAAAGTACTCCGCGCGCCGGAGGTGCTGCGAGAGGGTAGGTTTTCGAACCTCGCTAGCAGTGGTGAAGAGCACCGTCGGCTTCTTCCGTGGTTGCGGTCACGACAACCAAGTCGTGGTTCACCAAGAGAGAGAGAGAGAGAGAGAGATAGAAAGAGAAAGGGAGAGAGGGGGGGGAGGGAGGGAGGGAGGGAGAGAGCGCACACGCACCCTCAGTAATTGCTACCGTGTTTATAATTGTTGCGCTCTCCTCCTTCGCTCCTTTGTGAGGAACGGCTCTCGAGGTTTGCCGCTCCTTCTTCCGGTCGCCCTCACGCGCACCGTCGACCACCACTCCACCACCGTAGCTGAAGCTACCCCTTCAGTTACGTGTTCACGAGACACAGAGCGAGACGGAAAATTAGTCCGCGGGTACAGTAAACGGTGGTCCGTACCTACCCTCGTCCCTCTACGGGGTGGTTTAGCGCTGACGAAAAAGTCGCCCCGAGGGAGAAGTATACTCTCACACTTTATTCCCTTACTTGCAGAATTTCGTGCCTCTCAAGACGGCGCTCGCTCTTTCTTGCGCCACTGCGAACGCACGGTGAAAATTAATGTCGCGGATGAAAGGCTGGATCCATTTTCCGTATTTTCTTCATTTCTTCTCGCAAGCTTAACGAATTCATACTTAAAACCGAAAAACTTATCAATGATTTATAAAGTTGTAATTATAAATAGAAATAGATATTCTGTCAACAATTGAGCACAACTCCAATAAATTGTTACACAACTCCAGTAAATATAAATTTAGAGGTAAATATGTAGAAGTTGTTAAATTATTCTTCTAAAAATAATTAATTAATTAATTAAAGTTACAAGCAAAGATCACAATAAGTGTAGCTCAATAAAAGCTACAAGCGTAGAATATTTCGCGATCCTCTTCTCGGATCTGCCGCGGAGTTAACGGCACTCCGATGGAATTTGCGACGAGCGCGAATTTATCTGTCTCGACGCGCGCGACGTAGCGAGTTACATCAAGATTTATAACGGCGTCGTGTCGGAGGTCTCCCGAAGACGTCGGACGTCGGCGCCTATTTATTCGGCAAGGCCGACGACGCCGTTGCCGTTCACCTCTAGTTTCCTGTTCCGTCGCGATTCGATCAAGTCGGCCCGCGTTACTGTCGGAACCGGCCGCAGGAACCACTTATATTCGTGTTTATTACATCGAGATGTGACGTCACTTCCTGAGGGAGGGAGGACGGAATAACTTCATCATCGTATCCCACAGACACGGCGGCGGCGACGATGATGGCGGTGGATCCCCCCTTTTGAATAGAGCCGAATGGATCCGCGTATTGGTTCTCTTCCTCACATCCTCTCTTGGTCTTCCGCCGCTTCCTCTTCACCCTCATCCTCTTTCCCTGCCTCTCTCTCTCTCTCTTCGCCGCTCGTAAAGCTCTATCCTCTGCTTTATGCGCGGCTTCGAGAATTCGCTTCAAGAGCCCCGATACTGCCTTTGACTCGAGCACCGAGAAGAGCGCCGCGCTCAAAAGATGATGGGCGAAAGTCGATGTCGCCGAATGAAAAACGCCAGGCTGACTTTCGCCGGACGAGAAAATGTACAGGGAGGAACAGAGGGCGGAACCGCAGATGGCGAGCTGCAAATTCGTCGCTCGATTCGCACTTTGCATAAGAACGATCGGCCGCTCTTTTCGCCAGTTCCTCCATCGTCTTCTTCCGCTTCTATCGTAACTTTTTGTGCTTTCATTTCGCCCGACTGGGAACATCTTTCTCGAAACGCCCGATAACTTCCATCGTGTTACGATTCAGTGAGAGACGAGCGCTGTCGAAGCACGTGACGTTACACAGAATATCTATCTATTTCTGATGCATTAAAATATATTGGAATATTTCTTAAATATATGTCATATATCTCTTTATTTAAAACAGTCCTAACAGATAAATTATTAACTTATCAAATTCGCGCGTATTTCTTTTCTGCAAATCTCTATCTAATAAGATATAATAAAAAATGCAATGTTAGAGAGAGAGTAATATTATAAAATGTTTCTCTCCTTTTTCATTTCCTTCGTAATGCTCAGTCTAATGCAAATCTTTCATCGGAATTCGAAAACTCGATTACAAGTATCGCTCAATATCTTTCCAGATATATAACGTCAAAGGCTCTCGCGTAGTAATATGTAAAGGCGACTTCTTTACAGATATACGGCAACGGGCGTGAAACGGCACTGCACGGGCTTGGTAATCTACCGCTTCGCTGGTCCCGGCGCGGTTCCGCCTTCTTCTTTCAGATGTAAATGCATTTCCAAGAGAGATCGAATCATGCGGACTCGTAAAAAGGAAAATAGCAAAGTCGCTTCATCATCATTTTTCGTCACGATGTGCGGCTACTCATTTTACGTATACATTCAGAACCGAGTACACCGTAAGACGGTTGTTTACGGTTGTGTCTAACAATAAGAGCATTGCGTACGCGAGGATCAGTAAGAACCTTCCAGAGATAGAACCGCTCTGCTGTCGTAAGGATTAGACGGTTGTCTGCGCGCTCGCGCGTGCAGACGCCTCGTTAAATTGATAATTAGATAATCCTCCGGCATCTGGCGAATGTGAAGATCTTTCGCGCATATGAGGACCTCGTGTAGACCGCTCATTTTCGAATTAAACGACCGCTTAGTGCCTCCTGTGGCGCGAGAATCTCGTGGAAGGATCTGAGAGGTGCTTTCCGGCTAAATCATGGTCTTCATTTTACTTCCGGGGCAAGCAACTTGCGCACTTGTAATAGCTTCTCATATAACAGCCTCGCCAGACCCGCTAGCATTGCGCCACAGGGACTTGGTATAATTTTCATCCGAGGCGTGGCCAGATGTAGGATTGTCCAGATCCGCGGCGGTCATGCCATATTCGCATAATAATGGCTGTGTTAACAACAGTTGAATGAGATTATGACCTAGAGACTTAAAACTTAATTTCGAAGCTAAAAAATTATACACAAGTATTATATAGAACGGAGTCTTTTATAGCTTCACAATCGATTCATCGCGACGAAGGATATCAAGTCATCCAAGTTATTTTTTATTGATTCTAAAAATTCTTTAACTCCTAAACTAGAATGATATAGGATCCTCTTCCACGTTGCTGATGCAATATTAGGCTCGCTTCCGCTTACTTCTCTATTAACATTTCTGTACTCTGCAGTAACTCTCTTAGTAGCCGGGAAGTATCATCATTACTCTCACACCCGGTTACTATCTCCCGGTTCCTAAAGGACGGGAGATTTTAACTTCCATCACCGATTTACCCTCGAGTCCCCGGTCCCCGGCTGTATTCGACTCCTGGACCCGACGATAATGCTATTTAACGTGCCGCACCGTCGCGAGTGCAAAGTGTCGTACCATTACAGAGCGCGGACGCGCCGCTCCATTAAGCAACGCATACGCTCCTCGCTCGCGTATATGTTGCTTCGAGATAGGAACGGGAGCGAAGTCAGCGATACAGGGGGCCGGTACCCGGGTGGTCGACGGCGACGGCAACATTTGGCGAACTACGCCTTTAATTAAACCGAAAGAGCGACGTGTATTGTCATTCCGCGCGGCGGCTATGGCGACGACATTGCATTGTGCAAAAGCCGCGTGGTCGGCCAGTTATACCAGTTACCAGAGAGAAAGAGAAAGAGAGAAAGATAGAGAGAGAGGGGGGAGAAGAGGAGAGAGGGGAGAGAGTGCGACCTCGTGAAACGTGCTCTCGCGAGGAAATTCGCGCCCATTCCGTTCCAGTCGCACGCGCGAGAGAGACTCGGCCCTGCCCGGTCTGCTGCTGCAAAAACGGGCAAAACCGACGTAACGAGATCTTCCGCTCGGATTGCACGCGGCAGGAACGAGACTCCGCTCTCCCCCTTTCTCGCTGTCGTTCTCCGCCTCTATACTTCGGTCTCCCGTCTAACGTCTGCTCGCTCCGTCGCGTCCTTCTGCTTCAAATCCCCGGCCTCGATGTCGCCTTGCGCTATTAATTGACAGTCGTCGGTTTAATCGCTACTTAATTACTTCGCAGCCGAGTAGAAGCGTCTAATTATCAGACGCCTGTTCCTGTCTTATCCTTCGGCTCGTTTAGATGAGATGGCGATGCCTAGGCGCGACGTTTAAATATAATTCGCTGTCCGCTGGTACACGCTTCTTGTTGGGGACGTGAAATGGATGTCGCGCTGGTAATTCAGTGTGGATAGAAAAGACTAATATGCTCAAGCAGCAAAGTAGACGCTCTGACAGAATCATAAAAGAGTTAAATGCAAAGAAGCACGCTTCTCCAAAAGCTCAAATGTTAATATCTTAACATTTCGACCGCGATGAAACGGACGGTTTTCTCCGTAAAACAGCCAGAGAAAATTTTAGAATTTTCTCTCACTTTAAATATGTACATATTTCTTCACATTTAGGTTGATGAAGATATTAATCGTCCTATGAATCTAAATTTTAATTCTAAAAACATTAAAAGGTCGCAATTTATATAAGGATCTTTTTAAGATCCTGCGTAAATATCTAAAATATTTAATGTATTATAAATCTTATAAGCTTTAATCTTTAATCTTTACAAAGCAAGAGATAGTAGTTTCTTCGCCAGACAATTAAACAATAAATTAAAGAAGATGTATTCGACGTGTCTGGCAATTTATTGAAGATGTAACATCAACAACGACGTTTCGATCGTGAATTACGATCCTCCTCAGGTTTATAGAGAGACGAACAAAAAACAATCCGTAGCTCAACCATTGTGCACGCAATAAGTCACGTCTATGGAAAGTATTGTTCGTCGATATGAAATAGAATTAAAAACTTTTGTCAATTTGAAAGACACCATACGGAATTCTAACGAGCACGAATCAGGAAAAACGTCCAAACCACACAGTATATGAAACAATTATCTTTAATCTTTAGTCTTATAATCTTATAATTATTATCTTATAAATCTATAAGAATAAGATCTAAAAAATTCTAAAAAAAAATCAATTTAAAATTTGTTAAATGTATCATTAAAATTAGGGTCATGTGTTCCGAAGCGATTCGTACAATTCGTTGTCGCCTGACTTGCGTAACGTAACACGGAAAGAGAGACTAGCGTAACTGGAACGAAACGAGATTACTTTCTTCGGAAGAGCGACTGCTATTGCAAATAACATCTCTCGCTCGTTCAGATCCCTCTTTTTTCATGTATAACACAGCGATGCAGAGCGCGCGCGGACGTCCGGTTCCAGCGATAGCATCGATATTAGCAAGGCAGCGCGAGAAGCATCATCAGCGGCAGCGGCCCGTGTCAATCGTCACGTGTGACTAGCCGCGAGACTCATTTCCGCGCACAAATGGCAATGAAAATTGAGCTGGCAGAAATTACACGGATATTACACATCGAACGGCGCGGCGGAACACGTCGGCCGTACCTCGCGGGTCCCGAAAATGCGATTTCTATGAACGACTCGACGAGTCTATGAAGAAATTATGTGGAGGCTCGTCGTTTGACCCACGTCCGCTGATTCCTCGGCGAGTCGGCACTCTCGCGTCTTTCCTTCCATCCCACTTCTACCCGAGAAAGACGGTCGGCTCTCGTCATTAGGACTTTACAACCTCGACGTGAACTCTCAGAGGGGAGGGGGCAGCTCCGGACGGCCGAAACGTGCCGAGAATCGCAACTTTTTCTCAGCATCTGCCGGCAAGAGACGGAGGGATGCGCGCGAATTTAAAGCGTCCGTTATACTTTCCGCGAGGAACGCGAGCCACCGCCGCGTCTTCCTTCCTCATTCTCGTATACGCGAGGGGTGGACCCCGCTCTAAACGAGTAAACGAAATCGTGCCGGGCGAATAAATTTCCGAGGCTCTAATCACGTTGCCGCTCAAACGCGCTTACGAATGGGCGAATTACCATCCGTCGGATTACCGCTCGGAAACTTTTCTCTCCGACACACACGCTTAACTCAACAGTTTTGCACCAATCGGATTTTACACGGATAATTACGGGCTTTAGTTTCGGCGGGGTTTTAAACGGAGAACAAGAGCGCACGCTCGCCTACACTCGCCTCGCGGCCCAGCCAGCTTCGGTCAATTATGTCCGGATTTCATAATAATTATTCCATCAAGAAGGATAAATTTTGTCTCCCGGTAAGTTGCATTTTGTCTCCCTCTCGCACATAAAGGATAACACTTGGTCCGATATCGTGGATTAGATGCGGCGTTGAGCGCGAGGGAAAGAGGTTGTCGTTTCATAATGGCCAGTCGCGGCACTCACGATTCACGATTCGATTATGCTAGAGACCTTCGAATTAGAGTCTGATCGTAAGACAGCCAGTTTTGTCATAAACAAAAAGAAGGAGAAAGAGATAGAAAAGAGATAGAGAGAAAGAGAAAATGATAGTGAATGTATATCCTTCTCTCTCGTAGGATTTTGACAAAATCGCCTTATGATCAGACTCTTATTATACACTGAAAAAAAATTCTTGGTAAACTTGCGAGATGCATTTAATAATACTTTCTTTAGAAGTATTTGATTATTATTACTGATTATAATAATAAAAAAATATTTTGTAATAATTATAAACATTTCAAAAGAGCAAATTTTGTTTAGTTGAGCCAACTAAATTATGTAATACAGGGTAGCCAGGATTTTATTTGGGGGGGGACTTTTAAAAAATTAAAATCACAGAACAACTCATAACTTTTTAAATTAAATAAGATAACAATATTCGTTCAGGACTTTTTCTTTAGACCTTAAAGCTTTTACCATTTCATTTCTTTCTCGGTTTTCAACCTTTCATTTTCATATTTTCATATTTGGTTCCGAAATTTCGGGGGGAGGGAATTTATTCCCCTAATCCCCCTCCCGTGGCTACGCCACTGATGTAATACTTATCATACATTTAGTTGAAACTATTTCACCAAGGTGCTCGGTAACATTAACCGAGCCTGGATTTTTATAACCACACGGAAAGAATGGTTTTGCTGAAATATTTAAAAATTTGGCCAGATACAGATCTGAAAATAATTTTGTTGGGTCATCAAAATAATTATGTAGGACGCCCAAAATAGTTGCTAGAATATCAAAACTTTTTGCAACATTATCACCATGTTTGAGTGTCCTACATAACTATTTTGATGACCCAACAAAATTATTTTCAGATCTGTATCTGGTCAAATTTTTAGTCATTTCAGCAAAATCGTTCTTTCCGTGCAAGACTTTCTTTCAGTGTAGAGTCTCTAAATTATGCTAATGCATCGGACTCGCCGCTCGTTCGCGACTCCGCAAAATCGGCAAAATCGGCATAATCGTCGTTAACTTCTTAACAGCGCGACCGATTTTCCGCGAGGGATGAATCTCTGGCGGGGCGGACGAGCTTCGTTGCAATACAATTTAATCGCGTCCTGGGAACGATCGTCGACTTTCGTCCCTCTTTTCGTTTCTCACTGCGGGCGTTGAACTCTTTCCTCCAGTTTCCTCGCTAGAAAATAGTTCGCTCTCGGTTCAACGAATTTCCCTTTATCCCGGACGACGACCAAGGTTCGCGCTCGGCAACAAAAAGGATGCTCCGCGCGTCGTAATTTCCGTTCGCGGGGTCGCACTTCGGGATTTTACCGCGCGGATTAAAGGAGCCGACAAGACATTTTAAATTCTGGATCTTCCTTTTTCACGTGCTCTCATTACGCGCGTCTGTTAAAAATTCGCGGAAATTGTTTATTAATCCTTTTGACGCGCGCTACGCTCGTACTCCGCGCTTTTAATCTCCACTTTAATAAAGAAAGTAGTAATTAACGTTGCTAGCCTGGCGCTTGATAGTTCCTTCAAGCCGCAATAAAACAGACAAAATCTACAGCGGTTGTGTGAGATGCACATGAGGAGGAACGTGCACGTAAAAGAGTAATTTGCGCGAAGCGTAAAGCAGAATATAAAGACACAACTAACTCGGTGTCGACTACGTTAAAACATTTTTCTCTATGCTAATAACTCTGCGTCTTTTTATACAGATACCTATCGCATGTGTGTAAAATTATTCTCTAAGTATGTCCAAATTTTCAGATTTATAAACTTCCATAATTCTCACAATGTTACTTTTACAATTTCATTTTTTTTTAGGAAGGCGGGGAATTATGGATACAGCTTGTATCCTTATTTTCTCATGCGATACCCCAGCTTCATCGGAATATAAAAACTTATTTAAATATTCAGTTCCATTTGCGCGAATAAAAGACATCGTAATCCGCGAATTTAAAGCGATGAGTGTAAAGTGAACATAAAGCATCCTCCATCCCCTGCTAATCCGCGTTATGAAAAATGGCACCCTATTACGAGGATTAATGCTACCGCGGATTCGAGACTCGAGTGGAAATTGAATTCTCGATAGCCTCGATAGATATCGCGATGAAGCCGTCTAAATCTGTCCCCTGTTTGTGCATTATGCACGTCCACACGGAGTGGGTGGCTCGACCATCCATTTGATATATTTTTCCCCGCGCATTCACCATTTGCGGCCTGGCTCGCGGATATTTTCCCCGATCTATTTATACTTCAAATAGCTCGCCCTTTGTTGAGAATGAAAATATATACTTTGTGTTAATGTCGCGGCAGGGTTTCGCGGGGGAATTAAAGGCACCGGGCGCATTGCACGCGCGAGCGGTTGTACAAGCGGCGGAAACGCAAATATTTAAAAAGCGACGGAAGACGCTCCGCAAATACGGCACGCGCGGCTGACGGTTGAGGATATCTGAGATACCCGATACCAGAGCATCGTAATATTTTATCATCGTCAATATTGAACGGCGCGTTTGCGTATCAATGAAACGGCGCGTTTGCTTTTCGCTTTCGCGCGAATCCGCGAGAGGAGGAGGCTCCGTAGGAATGACAGGTTTACGCGGACCGCGTTGGCTTCATGCGGCCGCGTAACGCAAAATTCCATCCTTTCCATTTACCGGCCGTATACATACGGCGGAGAATGCCATAGGCTATTTCGCGGCTGTCCGCAATAAATCGCAATAAATCCCCGCGCACCGACCGCGAGCCGTAAATCGTTGTAATCGTAGCTCAGTATCGTTACCGTGCCGACAGTCCGCGGTAATCGATCGCGCGCGGCGGATTCGCGATTCCATTACGTTCGTTGCGTCTGTGAACGGCAAAGACGATGTTTCGCGTTTCGCAAAAGTAGGTCAGACCACGGTCGAACTGGCGCGTCCGCGCGATTTGTATTTTCGTTTCGGAATAGAGAGAGAGGGGGGAGAGAGAGAAAGAGAGAGATGTGCGGCACCGGTTCGTAATCCCCGTTTACAGGGACGCGTTTACATTTCCGCGTTTTTACAGCGCGACCGGTTTGAATGCTGAATATTCACGTGAACACTGCGTGAATATTCACAATCGCGAAAAAAAAAAAATCGCTACGTTAATACGATGGGGAGGCACGCTCCATTAGAATTAAATTTCCAACTTCTGTGTTATGGATGTGGCATCGTGCGCGCAGTAAACATGTTAATGAGAGGTCCGCGAGTTTATTACTACCCTGCGCGAATCGCGACCCGTTAATTACAATAAAATCCGGACGCGCGAATTAAATTCTGTGTCGTTACTACCACTACTACCCACTACTTTCGCATTTCGCCGATAGTTAATAGTTAACTGAAATTTATACGGCGTTAGTTGCAGGACTAATTATAATTTGGCAACGTAATCTATATCTTACAGCCTTAATTTAACTACCGCCAACTCCACGCGTAGCATACGTATAGTAGAACAAACTAAAACTTATTAACTCTACTACGAGATACCGAAGATGCGGCCGGCTCACGGTGTAGTTTGCCACCAAGCCTCTCTCGCGATTTTGTGAACTACCTTCCGTAGCGTTTCGCATTTACACGACAGACTCGTTAAAACTGAGATAATGCGTTCTCGCCGGGAGTGAGGCGTTTCGTGTATTTCGAGGAGAAACCTCAACTCCGCACGTCATTCCCGGGATCTCGTTGATGATCTTGTTACCACGTTTATGGCGCGGATGCCACACCAAAGTGTCGCGGAAAATCCGCTCTATGAATACACTGCAATCTGCCTGTACTTTCGTGCGGTACTCCGGCATATACTGCATACCGTACTCCGTTATTCTCTGTCGCATTCTAAAGTAATCTGCCGCAATTTAAGTTATTGCGAATGCCGATGCGTCTGGTAGCCAATCTTCGATCTTTCACGAGCACATGGAAAAAACGGTTTTGCTGAAATATCTAATTTGGCCAGATACAGATCTGAAAATAATTTTGTTAGACCATCAAAAGTAACTATGTAAGACACTCAAACATAATAATAATGCTGCAAAAAGTTGTGATATTCTGGGAACTGTTTTGGGCGTCCTATATAATTATTTTGATGGCCCAACAAAATTATTTTCAGATCTGTATCTGGCCAAATTTTTAGATATTTCAGCAAAACCATTCTTTCCAGGTATCTCCAAATCAGGAAAATTATATTATTAAAAAAATTACCTGAATTAATAGAAAAAAACAATGATATTTTTTTCTCCATATATGTATATTTTCGAAATAACTATTTGGGTACACAGAAAGAACGGTTTTGCTGAAGTATCTAAAAATTTATACGGAAAGAATGGTTTTGCTGAAATATCTAAAAATTTGGCCAAATACAGATCTGAAAATAATTTTGTTGGACCATCAAAATAATTATGTAGGACGTCCAAAATAGTTGCTGAAATATCAAAACCTTTTTGCAGCATCATCATCATGTTTGAGCGTCCCACATAGTTACTTTTGATGGTCTAACAAAATTATTTTCAGATCTGTATCTGGCCAAATTTTTAGATACTTCAGCAAAACCGTTCTTTTTGTGTAGCCAGATACAGATCTGAAAATAATTATGGACCATCCAAAATAATTATGTAGGACGCTCAAGTATAATGACAATGCTGCAAAAAGTTTTCACATCCTAGCAAACAGCTTGAGGGTCTTACATAATTATTTTGGATGATCCAGTATAATTATTTTCAGATCTGTATCTGGCTAAATTTTTAGATACTTCAGCAAAACCATTCTTTCAGTGTAGAAACAAGATGCAGGTAATATAATTTTCGCAAAAGTCAAAAATTCAGTCGCGCTGCACCGCGTTAGATTTTTTTAGGGCTAATCGCGCGTGTCGAATTTTGCGATAATCACCGCCAACTATATCGACAGAAGGCGAGACCGAAGGAGAAATTCCGTGACTACGGGGGAGAACCGTGCGCGAGGTGTAGGATAACGTACGAGCCATTACCTCGGGGACTTGTAACTCGATGCGACCGGTAAACGTCGTCGTGACGTGCCCGCGACAACGCGTACGTGATCCTACGCGTAACCATAGGTCTCATTGATCGGCCGCTAGCCGTTGTTCGACATTGTATGGCGTGTAACCGTCGCAAAAACGAATGCAACCGTTCCGCGTATATACGTCTCGCGAGCGAACGATGTCTTTTATTCATCTGGGAAACGAATCGATCTAAGGAATACGCACCCCGCGAAGCTTCTGCTGAAGTATCAGCGCAAATCGTGGTACTTATTTATCGCGAATATAGACGACATTAAGAGAACTAAGTAAAATAATTCAGAAAAAGATTCACATTATTTTCTCTTGCATATCAAATCTTAAAATATAATTATCTAGGAGAAGATCTGTAGAAAAGCAGATTCTCACGAATAATGTGATTTTTCACAAGCTTCTTGCGTAAGGAGTGACAGATGCAATGTTCGTGATATTCATTTCATGATTTTATGCCACATTAATATCTAGAAAATACAGCGGATATTAATAGGAAGAAAATGGAAAAAGAAATTGGAGAAAGAGGTGACGATAGCTATGCTCGACGTTGAAGCGAAAGTTGCCGAGTTGAAAATTATCATTTCTGAGTCATACGTACTACAGTGTAAAGGAAAGGCTGTCTTATGAACTCAGAGAGACCTCGCTAAACCCTATTTGCATATGTTACTGTGTGTTTCAACGATGTTACATACATTCTCGCTAAGTCCGATCTGCATAACAATAGACAACAGGAGGATACCGGTTGAGTTATATAAAATATATGTCGGGGTAACCCGTTATACCGTATTGCGTTATATTTTCATCGATTATCTCCCATGAGTTATGTGCTTACTAAGTTCCTGCCTAAATGCCAATGCCATCTTCTATCGCAATATAATATTGAGAATCCGACCGTACACTTTCACGTTCGAGAGTCGTTCGCAGCATCACGCGAAGCGCGCATTAAAGCCACTTGGAACAATCGCATTATTGTCGAGCATTACATGTCGGCTATCCGAGACCTCTGTGTCGGGATCTTTTAAACTCACGCTTCCGCCTCCGTTCTCCACGGTCATTCTATGGTTAAGTACCCGAGAGGAAGAGGATCAGAAAAAGAAAGATTTATCGCACTTCTTTGGAAAGAATTTCTTAGAACGAAGAAAATGTACAATATATATAACGTAAGTAAACACGTTGAACAAAATTATATAAAATATACTTGAGATTAAAAACTCATTTAGGCTCATATTTCTAGTCATTAAATAAATCACGTATAAAAAACGTATCGAACGAGATACTCGGAATAAAGTTTCATTTCTTGAAACACAGACGATTAATAATTACAATTTAATTAGAGATCAATTGAGGGTATATTCAGTTGATTGTAAAACTCGAAACAATTATGTGACGAAATGGGTTTCATATTATTAAATGTTTTTGTTTCAAGTGGTATACAGTCAAGTTATAATAAATGAGAATGGATGGTCTATGAAAAATTATAATTATATAATTATTATATCATTTATTCATAATTATAAATAATTATAAACAAAGTTGGATTGTTTATTGTAAGAACAGATTAATATTCATTAGCATGTTTCTTATTTTATATTAAATAAATGTTTCATTTAACTAAATATATTGTTTAATATCACAATGTTTTCTGTTTCTCTTTTAGCTATCCTTTCTTGTACGTCTTTTGTACATTACATAATATTTAATCTTCGAAATATATGGAGATATTAAACACAGGTCTCAAATTTTATTTTAAAAATATGGAGAAGAAGAAAGCAATGTGTGACCCAGCTAAATTAACAATTTTCCCTACTACGTTATATAACTTATATTTATTTTGTATAAATAATAAAATTGCGTTATGTAGAAAATTTAAATTTATTTTGTATAAATAATGAAATTGTGAAATATATATAAATATCTTGTTCCATCCATGAGATATGAATACCATAATAAAGAGAATTAAAAATTTTATTTTAAAATGTCAGTATTGTGTATTTGACACAATTTTATTTTATTTGTTTCTCTTTTTCCTTGCTTTTCATTAATTTAATAAATTAAATAAAAAATTTAATAAATTAAATAAGAAACTTATAATTTTGGCATAAAACTCATTTTAAAAAATTAACCATAAATGAAGTTATTAATATATACCTTTATAACTCTCAATTGTGTTTCCTAAAAATCTTATTTGATAGTTCGTTTATACGTTCAATAAATTGTTACACTAATTCCAAGGTCAAATAATTGTGCTAATCTATCCGAGCCATCTTTTCCAAGATAATAGATTTTTATGAAATATAATATTATCTATAATCTTATACTCATAACTTGATCGTAACTTGAAATATCCGATATCAATTTTCGCGCAGATTTCCATTACCTTGATAAATTCAAAAATAACAATTTACTCACTCCATGGTTGCTCCGCCATCGATGATTCCCAGGCCTCTTCATCCTCTCGTTCGGATTAGTTCGTTACACTCGTATAACACAATCGTGAAAACACAATTAATTACCATCGCGCGTACTATCACCTATCACCGGAATAAAATAATTGCATTTTGCACAGCATTTCCGTTAGCCGTACGCAACGTGCACTTTATTATTGCGACGGAAGAATTACGCGAAAAAAATATAAAGCTCTATGATCTACTTAACAATTGCGAATTTCGCAAATTAGCATAAGCATCGTAAAAGAAACTATATCGTCCATATAAATAAAAACAATAGTTTATAGTTCTCATTTTTTATTATTTCGATTTCTACGGAAAATGGATAAATCGCGCGAAATATTGGTTTCGTAACCAATACATTTGCAATCATCTACTGCGCGCGTTACTTAATCACATAGATAATAGCTTTAAAAAAAAATAAAAAGTAACCATATTTGTGGAATCTTTGGGTATTATTCGCGATTGCCTTTCGGGATATAATACGTGATATACAGAGTGGTTCGTGTCGTTACTCGTTTCGCCGTGCAAATGACAGTACAACGCTCGGCGACCTTGTAACAAAACAAATACCAAGGCCGGACAGTCTAGCCTTGTATGAAATATTTTATGTGTAACGAACTGAATATAAGTTAAACATCTTTCTTCTTCGTTTCGAATCAATTATCAATACATAATCGATATAATATGGCCTCACGTTACTCGATCCGGCGATTCGTGTATTATTCCGCGAGTATATTATCGATCTCAAAATGATAATCAGATTACATATGTGAGATGAAAATTTAAAGCACAATACGGGATATATCCAAATTCAAGCGCCGCTAAAAAGATTAATTATGGCTCATGAAATGCCGCGAAACAATGATTTATATCGTTCCGAGTCTTACACCAAATAAATGAATTACACGAAATAACTGCTTCATTAAGTAATCAATCAATGTGAATGTATATAGTTAAGCATGACATGCGAAAGGATCGGTCTGTGATGGACGTGCGTCCCGATGAGAACATGTACGTGGAATCCACGTTGAATCCACATACAGTAGCGCTCATAAATATTTTGACACCAATATTTTTAACGATATTATTTTATTTCTATTATATATGCAAAGTATTTTCTTATAAAGATAACAA
>NJRP01000021.1:508203-520184 GCA_003063835.1 Aphaenogaster floridana | reverse complement strand
ATGGTCACTTCAAATACGATTTTCTTGTAAAAGACTCATATGTAAGCAACAAGTTGCACTATTTTTTATTGATTTCGCTATAAAAGTTTATTCTTGTTATCTTTATAAAAAAATACTTTGCATATATGATAGAAATAAAACAATATCGTTAAAAATATTGGTGTCAAAACATTTATGAGCGCTACTATATCTTACGTGAATTACGTGGATAAGAATTCATCGACATGATATCCATCGAGATATCTCGCTATTCCGACGAATGTGCATTATGATAATATGTTGATTTTATGGCAGCGATACTTGACGTCATACAACCATATATTTCCATGACTTCGGCTGCAACGCTTATGGGATTTAATTATTATTATTAAATGGATATCATGTCGATGAATTCTTATCCACGTAATTCACGTAAGATATGTGGATTCAACGTGGACTCCACGTACCTGTTCTCATCGGGGTGGCGCTGATACGTTATAATATGATCGCGCTAGCAAATAAGTAGGAAAATCCTGTAGTGGGGATTCGCAAAATATGTACATGACGACAGGCGCGTGAGGTCAGAGTGTGTCTAAAAGTCAACGAGATCAAATCACGACTTAAATATACGCGAGAATATTCGGCCTATTTGACGAAACGCAATTGTGAATATACTACCAATAAATTTATACAGTCCACTAAATAAACGCAATTATCTAAATCATCAATACAATTATTTAACGATAAAAACACCTCAACAGTGAAAATCTTTAATGGCGCGGTCTTAATTGGTTGCTGTAATAATCACGAGATACATCGCGTTTGGTATTTTGGAATACTTGTTGCGACCACCTTTTCAGATTCAACGCGACGACATACGACGCAGCTTTCGTTACTAGCTGCCGACTCTCGTTACGCGAATGACAATACGGTGGTATAAACAACAAGAAACAAACACCAAGGCCACGAATATAAAACGAAATATTCAACGTATTATGAAATAAATGTATGCTGAATATTCCATTCCTTTTAAATTAATGTCGGTATAAACGAACTGTTATTGTATACTCTGCATATCGCAATAAGTACGAGTGTCGGGCATATAAGGATGCGTGTGAGGTAAGAATCAAGAGATAGAATAAATAACGAGCATGCTAAATGAAACGGAAAACGAACAAACTTCAAAGAATAGAGAGATGAATATTTCAAGATGTTTTCGCAATTGCGGTATCTCGGAGATGTGGCAGATACGGAGAAGCAGAAACAAATTCCTCGTCGCGTTAGCGATATTTGTACGTATTTTATTGAAAGCATCGTGTAAAATAACCGCCGTAGCGATAAGTTGACGAAATAGCGCAGCTTCCGGTTATACGTTCGAAGTACCATGTCAATCTGTCACTGCAATTACCGCGGACGATATTTCGCGGTGCTTTTTAAGTAACTGACAAGAGTCGTTAACGAAGAGTCGTACACGGAACGAAGTGTCTCGCAGAAAGAAAGAGAGAGACGTTCGATTCTCCCGATGCCTCGTCGTACATGATGCTCTCGCGGCCCTCGCGTACATGTCCACGTGTAATGGGGCTTAAACCAATTCCGCCTTGCTCTCGCACAAAGTACTCAGGCCGGAGCCGTCTGTGCCACCCACTTAAAGCGTCGCGCGGCCGTCCGATGTGCAGCGGCGAACGATCGCCACGGCAATTCCCGGCTAATGGCACTGCGGCGACGTGGAAAGGCGATGCATCGTGCACAACATGCATACGTACGTGTAACATACCAGACGGACGACGACGTGCCGATATAAAGTCGTCTTCAAAGCGCCGCCATATGGTACCCAATTCGCACCGGAATCGATAACGCGCGGATACGGTACAAGCGATAATCGGTCTCTTTCTCCCTCCCTCTCTTTCTCTTTCTCCGTTTCTCTCGTTTGGCAGTAAATCGACAACGCTCGTTCCGTCACATTTTGATGTTCACCGTCGCGTTACACGACTGCGATGTAACGCGCTTTTATGTAAAAACATAGGTACCTCGGCGATGTGCTCGCGGCTGGAAAAATCGGAGAAGCGGTTGGCTCGGTCGCCAGTAAATTTTACGAGATTTTATATCTAAAAAAAGTTAGTCCGATCGTTAGTAAATTATATGTAATAAATTTTATCTTTGGAAGTTTTACTGGGGTTCGATCAGGGTCAAAGTGAACTCTGGCGAAGCCGTGTGCTAAAAATAATTCACCGGGAGAAATACTCGTAAAGAGAAGAAAACAGTCGTAACATTTTTCATGGACTTTAACCAAGTAAAATAACATAATATATATCATATATTTTTAGCGTGTGTATATATAAAATAATATAATAAATTAATAAATATGTAAGACAGAAGCGAGAAAGAGGGAGAAAGAGATCTGAAGACGTTACTTTTAATTTATTAGAAACGCAAGGACATCGCTATTTTATGAATTAATTATGTAGAGAATGAAATTTTTATGAGTTAACACACACAATGTAATTGTGTCGCGAGAAATAATAACGCTGAGGTTGAGAACCAATATGTTACATTGTTAATTCCGGCGTTAATAATCTTGTATCAATAATTGGCGTGATAAATTGCGGTAATGGATGAATCGCCTGGATTGTAATATACGTTAAATTGATCTATTTGTCGCAATTTCGCTGCGCGCGGCAATTTGCGGGAGAGCATTAATCGCGTGCCGACGATACCTTTGTGCGAGCTGTATGTGTCTCGTGCCAGAATCTTGCGGAGCGACGCGACGCGACGTGAACGGACGTATGCGGCTACGGAAATGCGTTTTCTAAATCCCCTCCGTGAAATATGACGTTCAAACGATACATACATGCTCTCCGTATTTTCTCGTGCAGAATGTTTTTAAGTCATTCTTTCCAGTAAACGTTAGACACGTGACAGCAATGCAGAGAACGGGAATTCCTTATGTCGCGTGACGCGATATTTAAAGCGACGCGACTCGTAAATTATTTCGCATTGGTACGGAGAGAAAAGATTCCCCTACATCTTTCTGTATCTCTGGATTCTCCGTATTCTAAGCAAATATCCCTTGCAAGATCTTCGTAAATTACATTTAATAATAATTCTCAATCTACCCACTCATCATCAGAATCTGTTATGCATCGTAGAAAATCGTAGAGCTACTGTTATAAATGTCTCTTATATCAAAGAGCTGATTTAGATTTCTTACGTTCATTAATTCATACGTCGTCACTAATTATTCTTCTTAGTCATCCATTTAGCAACCCCGATAACTCACCGACAGCTATCCATTCGGTCTAATCTAAAGTTCTCATCTAAAGTCTCCGGCCTAAAATTCTATATCGTGACCGCGTCGACGTCCGCATAGAGAAACTGCCCGTTGGGCGATTTAACCCCGTCGTTGAGTAGGTGGCACACAGGCGGTGGTGACTAACAGGCGGAGTAACGGCTGGTCTCGCTCGTCAACGGGAAACACAGATCCCGCGTTCGCGATAACGTGCGACGAAAGGCGACGACGTTATACGAGCAGTGTGACGTCCAGATAGAGCCTGACCAGACCACGCGAGTTTCTATTCCTGGCGTGAGACGCGACAAACTATGCGCACCGCATAATGCGAAAAAGCTGCACAACTTTTCACCCCATCCGACACGACGCGGACGCACCAGAGGCGGCGACTCGCGATTTTTCCGCGGGGAACGGTACTTTCTCCCTTCGATCGCGTCTGAGTGAGAAAATCGTAGCTATTGTTATAAATATCTCTATCAAAAAGCTGATTTCGGTTTCTTACGTTTACTACGTGTCGTGAAACGCGATTAAATTGTATTGATATAACAATAAGTATCTTAATATAATTTCAGTATCTTAATATAATTTGTATGTAATATCTCAGCTTCTCGACCTTTTAGATTTTTAGCACGAAATAATGCTTTTTAAACGAGTTTTCTTCTCCTATCAAGATGTAACAGGGTGTAAGAGCATCCCCTTATATCGTGTTGCGGGATGTGCATGTCTATGCAACGTACGCCTTTGGTTCCAACATGCTTCTAAACTCGGGAAATTGTTCTTCGCACAAAGTCCGCGTCATTTTCAAGAAACTTCCGCGAAGCTCTCACGTTTATATTTAAACCTTTCCCCGCGACATGTCGCAGCAGTTCAAGGAAGCTTCACAGGCATGTTAAGTTGTCCTTTGAAATTACAAGCGAAAGAGAGACATGAAACTACAGCGTATAGTTGCGATACATTATAATTGTATTATTTCTACGTCACAAATAGAGCAATATATTTTAATGATAATGAGCGATAATACACAGCAAGAATTTTTTATTAAGCCTTTGTTAAAGAGAGATTCCGAAGTATATAATTACAGAACAAAAAATCTGATTTTATAATTAATTTTTATATTTAAATCGGTTTTATATAGCTGTCACAGTTTTTAATCAGACTTTAATCAGATAGATATTTAGAAATAACTTTTTCCAAGAAAAACTCGATCGAAGTATAAATTATTAAAATTAAAGTCAAGGATCTCTCCGACCTCAATTTTTCGAATAAAGAATTCGATTCTTCTTATGAAATATTCCTATCATTATCGGATAAAACTTTTAATAGATAGATAGCACATGAATGCAGAATAAGGAGTGTCGTATCACCTGACCAAGTCGTTTCTCATATAGAGAAATAAGAAATCGAGCGGCAACCAAAGTCATTCGGTAAGAGTTCCATCATCAAACACGTTCGTTCTCGAGCTGCGAAGGGACGACCGTGAACGGGTGATATCTCGATTATTATCGCAGCAAATACAAGAGAGAGACGCTTTGATTATTGTTTCGACGCCAGACGTGGTCCCGATGTCTTTCTCGCCGCGACGGATCAGGGTGTAGCATTATCGTTCGGAAGACGATATCTCGCAGATGTTTACGAGAGTGGCTTCGTCAAGCGGGCCGCCGGGTGCTTGACCCAAATCGACAGGCACTTCGACTTGCCCACGAGTCGGCCACGGACCGCGCCGACGAACTCCTCGCTCGAATGGCTGTTTATTTCACTTGCCCCCTTTTTCGCGAACGCTCGAGACGTTCTCGACGCGATAAATCCCGGAGCGAGGGCAATAGAAAGCTCGCATTGTACAGGATGCCCCTTCGACCAATCGCGCAAATTTCCAACCGGTAGATAATGGAGTTCGAGGTAAAAAGAATGGCGGTTGTTCGACAGTGGAGGAATGAATAGTCCTCGAGCTGTCAGCGATTGGAAATTACGGTCGGACGGAATAGAGCCTTAACTGTGTGTGGGTTCCGGAATAAATGAAGTCTTAATCTCAAGGCGACTTTAATCGTACAAACAAGAAGATTGCACAAAGGAAGAAAGTCGACGAAAAAGAGAAATTTATTAATAGCAAGCATAACGCCATTAAAAATGTGTATATCCGTTATATTAAATAGTCAGAAATAATAATCTCGTGCCCAGCTCTCGCTAAAGAAAATTCAATCTCAAGTTTCTCAAATAATCTAAACGTGAATTACGCTATCCGGGACACCTTTGTCGAGAGAACAACTGGAGCGGGACAATTACGACTTTAGCGAACTCGAGAAGGGGTGAGAGAGAAGCACCTAATTATCGTAAATTGCTTCGTGGTATCCGTTTTCTGACCCGTAACGGTAAGTTCTGATAATAAAGCGCGCGCGCGCTCGTAGGAAGGAAACCACGATCTCAATTTCCGCGAAGCATCTTGAATATCTAATGTTGAGCAACATCTATCATTTTGATGACCGATCGCTTTGATGACTCGGTCGACGACCGGAAAAGAAATAAGCGCCCCGGTAATCCGTAGCGTGGAACGAAGACGGCGGAGTGAAGTATTCGGGACGTGCCGATGGTAATCTCCTTAATTTCGTAACCGCCGTCAGCTGTTTCTAAGATTGCCTCTCGACGAACGGAGAGAGAAAAGAAGGAGAAACAAGTGAGAATACGATTTCGTTGAAATAACTTAGAATGACAATGGCGTACGCGTCACGTTACATCGTTTATTCTCCTTGTTGTAATTGTTCCACTGTCGGCAATGCTTTACACTTGACGTGATCGAAAAGAGAATCGATAAAAGCGAAGTTGTCTCTTGGATCAACCAATAGAAAGTCAGCTGATAGCGTGATCAATTATTGCAAGGGTTAATTTCTCTTCGAATTTGCAAATACGAGCAGGTTCGTCGTTTACGTGTACGACGTAAAGTATCGAGGAATGATATGGGGGGTTCCAAATACGGGAAGTTCCAGTATATTACATTTTTTGCCTCTAACGACGTGACCATGCCCGTCTGCGAAGAAATCGGGACTCGCTGCGCCCCGAGGGTGTGGAGTTTCCGTCGAGAGGGATACTCCTCGCCTCGTTCCGCCGCATTCAACTTTAAAGCCGTTTTTCTCGAAAACTCGATTCCGGCGAGTACGCCATTGGTATTCCGAGGGGGCTATTCGCTTATCCTCGTCCCTCCGGACCTTTATCCGGGAAGCGTCTGGTCTCTCTCTCTTTCTCCTTCTCCCTCGTTGATCCGAGTTCGGAAGCACCAAGTCGCCGCCGTGCGCACACGCTCCTTGTCCGGCCAATAACGATGACGAGACCCCTCGTTGCGCCTCTTCATCCGCGACCGGTCGTACGGAGAGGGAAGTATCCACTTGTCCTGTCACCCTAGCATTAGCCGCATCTCCCGCCGCCTATCGTTCGCACGAAAATAAACAATCGTGCTGTTCGCGCCGCGCCGGAGCTGTGTGTGATCCGAGAGAATCCTCCTTCCGCCTCCTCTTATTCCTTCCTCGTCTTCATTCCTCTTCTGTTAAAGAAGGCTACGAAGAAGGGATAAAACGTACAAAAGTCCTTCTGCTCGCAATGCATATTAGATACGTTCGTACAGCATTATTTTTATGCTGTTGAAATTTAGATGCAAGGACACAGCGGGCGATTTCATACGCATTGTTTCATTCATATCCAGCGCAAATGTATTTTTACATATTCGTACTGGCGTCAAAGCAATAAATTTGAAATGTTATTTCATGGAGATGTATATTTTCGAGAATAAAAATTGTTGCTAAGTGCTTTTATCGAAATCAATGTGAAATGTTAAAGTGCAATAGTGTATTAAAACCAGAGTGCGAGAGTACATTATGTAAATCTGTCATAATTTCTCTCTCTCTCTTTCTTTTTATTTTTATATAATGTATATATCTTTTCTCTGTCTTATGTACTCTCGCCTCACTATTCGACTATATTGCTTATGTTCTCTATTGTTTTCTAATCGCTTATGCTACACCTGTACGTTCTTAGAGGGCTCGCCCTAGAATGTTAATAAATGCTATCTATCTATCTCTTTCATTTAATAGAACATTTTTCTACCTGTCTGTTTTTAATCTATTCCCCCATCATTTTGCTACCTCTCAATACGACATCCGCCATCGAAAGGATTATGCTAGCTGGTGCTGACTCGCGGAAACTCGGCTATCAAACACGAAATTGCATTTACTCTCGGGCACTCATGATACCGCGTCGTCAGATCCGCAATCGCGCGTCGTCCACGACGTCGACGTGGCGATCGACGTCGTCGGCGTCGTCGTAAAATCAAATGAAGCGATCGAAATCCCGTTTCCCCGCCTTTGTGCCACCTCGTCTCGGCCGCGGCGGATTCGTTTTTTTTTTTCTTTCTTTGTGCCGCACGTACGTATTCCGCCGTCGTATTTTATTTTCTGTCCCACGGCTCACTGACTGAGGAACGAGTGAAAAAAAAACGACGTAAAAAAGGAGAAAAAAAAAAAAACGAATCAGTCGTGCCGATGCGACCAATCGTGAAGCGCGCGTGCCCGGCGTTTAACGCCCGCAACGTTGTAAAATGACAACCGGACGACCGTGTTAAATAACGAAGGGAGAATTCCGATAACGCCGCAAACACGCGACGATTTGTGTTTGCCGTTGATTTTCGAAGGGAATATTTGTTTCGGCGTTATCGCAGCTTTGTAAACTTCGAAACGAAAATCATTTAGCACTCTTGATACATATTTCTTTCACCTCAATAAAAATAACGGGGGTAACTGCCGTCGGGATATCTGTAATATAACAGATAAGTAAACGTAAAGGTAATAAAGAGGAATCTCCGACGATAACGAGAACCGGAGCAGCGATAAAAGAGGAGACGCCGAGAGAGAGAGAGAGAGCTTTATATAGAACGGCGGGGTCAGAAATCGTCGCGATTCTAACGGGAAATTAATACATCGCGCTCGGCAGTTCGTATTTCTCCGTGCTCGGCGTCGTCATGAATATAAAGCCGGCGAGGGTGAATCCAGCGGCAACGACGACGACGACGCGGACGTCGGCGACGAGGAGTGAGTTTCGGCGAGTGCGTCGGGCTGCTACGGCTGTGTAACGAACGAGTCTTTTCTGCCGAGCGGAATACAAACTGCGCATTGACTCCATTCCCCGCTCGTCGCCCTGATCCCCACCCCCTCCCCGGCACGTGCAGACACACTCTCTCTCTCGCGGGGGCTGGATTCGGGATTCATCCTCGAAATGAGAGAGGCTGCTTCAGCGCGGCGAACGTGTCCGCCGGTATATATACATATATTCCCCCCGGCCCGCTACCCTCTCGCGCCGCTACCCCGTTCCTCTCGATCATCCCTTCCGTCGTTGCGTCCCCTCCCCCCCCCCCCCCCCCACCGCGCTTCCGACGTCGTCCGCGCGAGGGGCACGTTCTCCCGGTGCGAGCAAACGAGCGGCGCGGAAGCGCGCGGGCAGGTCCGTCACCGGCTGCGCCTGCTTCCTGGCGGGAGAACGAACGCGCGCGCGACATAATGCGCTCTGCCCGGTATACACACGTACCGCGCCCCAACGCGATGACCAGCGTGCCGTGAAGAGGGCATCGGCCGCGATGATTTTTTAATCGCGCGGCGCACGCTGGTCACCCCACGAAAATGCGTACAGCGACTCTCAACAGCGTTTTTATTGCGCCGCTCGACGTGATGGTTTTTTCACCCCTGATTTCACCCAATCTTCGCACGTTACAACGGGGGTGCATCGTGAACCCCATTGTGACGCATAATGTCGTTCATTAGAGTTCACCTAAAGCGCACGACCGGAAGGATCATGCTTTGTTAAGCTTTGAATGGGGATGGAGGAATGTATAAAATGAACGGATAGTGTTATCTACATGTTTCCTTAGTAAAGTGATTGATTTCCAATGTTAACAAATCTCTCACACGGTAGCATAAACAAACGGGAAAATATTTGTCCGCTTTCATATCTCGATACGCTGCCGCAATTTCCATTGCACAAACGCGATGCAATCCCGATCTCCGTTGTGTAATCTGGCGCGGATTTTAGAAACTAAGGGCGAAGGAGGGAGAGGGGAAAAAACCAAAAAAATACAAGAGTGCCAAGAAGCGAGAGATAAGAAAGCAGAAGCTAAGAGCGGGGAAGCAAGAGATGGGAATTAATGGGAGAGGGCCGAGGAATTCCATGTTCGCTGGCTGTTTCCTGTCGAGGAGTCGTGTACGAGACGTTTCGGAAATCCAGAGATTAGTACGGCGAGCGGTAAGAGGATGACTCTCGAGCAATTTGTCCGTACTTAAGACTCGCTGTTGGTCGGTCTGCCAGATAAAAGAAGCAAGCTGGAGGCATTAAGTGTATGTAAGCAAGTGCGGCGACGGCGACGATGGCACGAGAAATATATTGACGTCGCGTCGGGAGGAATGTCCTTATCCGCGGAACGATGGCACCGATCGCGTACCCGATCGTCGTATCCCGACGTCTGGGAAAAATGAGGGACGAGTCGTCGCGGGGCACGGCGGGTCCCCCGAGTGAATTCGGGACGAGACGACGATAGGAGATTGGAATGCGGCGCGTGCAGTGCGTCGAAAACGTGCCCCAGCGTTTTCTTTCGGGCGCGATGCTTTCTCCTCGCCTCGATGAGACTCGCGTTACGGTCCATGAAGGACGTTCGTTCTGACAAAGACTTATCTCGACGGCTGCATGTCACTTAGCAGGATTAATCGTGTACATTAGAGAATCTTTCGTCAAAACAGTTCTTTCTATATTCGGCGCATACACTATTAAATATTAAAGGATCAATTCCTTAAGTTAAATAACATTTGGTTATTTTTAGCTTCCACGTGTGTCAAAATTTTATTTTAACACAAAACATGTGGTTAAGAAAACAATCACATTTAATGAACTCATTTCTGTCATTGAATTACTTAATTTCAAAGTAAGCAACGTCCAATATCCAACAATATATGAATAATGATAAAGTAAAAAAACGTAGGTATAGAAAAATTAAATTTGAATCAAATGTAATACATTTCTTGAGTTATATTATATTTAACTTCATTGTTTCAGTAAAATTAACGATATTTCGAGTAGGAGAGCAGTGACGATCTATATAAAGAATAATTAAAAATGACTCCAATTAGGTATAATTTGAAATTATACCGAATTTAACAGTGTACAGATAATATATAATATTTTTAAATTTAATCGATTATCGAGTTCTAAATGTCTCCCTTTTCGTTCGCGTAGCGAAATATTTTCGAGGCGTAATAACCTTTCCAAACGGTATCGCGATACTTCCCTATTTCTTTTTTTTCTACGTTCTTTATTATATTATTTTAGATTTCCAATTCCAACTGAGAAACGTATATATCAAGATTTCCCTTCTCTTTATCTCTTCAAACTTTTAGCGTGATTTTCATACCGGAATGTCGTTGCTACTTTTGATTAATTTTATCCTCGCGATTTAGGCTCGCGTGCATTTAATTAATAAGCAAAAGCGGATGATCGCGCTCTCCACGCTAAGTGGCGACCACTCGACGACGTTGACTGACGTCCATCAATGATGATTACCGCAGACATTCGTACAAATAGCGGAATCGGCCCGCTAGTACCGTATCGTCCCGTATCGATTTGACTCTTCGCGACGATTTCCTCGCACACGCCGGCCGTCCGGGCCGGGATTCGATTCGATTTAGCGAGCGTGCACGGGGCGAGCGCTCCAGGATGTAGTCTATAATCACTTCCTCTGCCTAGCCAGCCGATTGGGTGGTAGTGGCCGAGGGGTCGTTCTCGTTGCACGTATCCGCCGCGCGTGTATGTACACAACGGCGGGGATACGATCGATTCCGTCGATCAATGTTCCCTAATACAGGGTGTCTGGTAATTGCTGCTAGCGGTAGTGGCGGCGCAACCTCAGACGGCACAAATAGCCGATGGATAATCTTGGACAGCCGCCGGGATTTCAAGATACTTAATACCGCTGTTACCAGGTTCCGTAGGTACGAGGATACATTCGAATTGAAACAACTACGGGGGTACAACGTGTCGTGCATAGAGAAACAATCGCGCTATCTGAAGCTGCGTATCCACCAAAGAAACATTGAGGAATTTTTTTGGAAACATACTACTGTGATCAAAAAGTACTGAGACTGGCTTATTTAAACTGCGCGGTTCAACCCAATCGAGAAACTTTTTTTTTTAGATTGGTAGGATTGTTTCTGACGTACGTTAAAAATTTCACGTCATTACCTTTGTTAGCGTATGAATAAACACTTGTTTTGTGATTGAGAAATAGTACTTCCGGCAATTTTTACCATGTCGAATTTTGAGCAACGAATTTGCATCAAATTTTGTCTTCAGAACGAAATTTCATGTACAAACACGCTGGAAATGTTGCAGAAATGTTAGACAAAGCCAAAAAGACCTCGTCAAAGTCAGTCAAAAATCAAAGTTATGTTAACAGTTTTCTTCGATTACCGCAGTGTTGTGCATAAGGAATTTCTTCCAATCGGTCAAACTGTTAACAAAAAATATTATTTGAATGTTATGCGCCGTTTGCGTGAAGCAATTAGTAAAAAACGGCCGGAATTGTGGCGAGACAACTCATGGATTTTGCACCACGATAATGCTCCTACTCACAGTTCGATGCTTGTTCGTGACTTTTTAGCCAAACAATCGACGAATACAATTCCACAAGTTCCATATT
>NJRP01000021.1:431476-479432 GCA_003063835.1 Aphaenogaster floridana | reverse complement strand
CCTATTACTTCGTAAAACTAGTTGCAACTACTTAAATTTCAGAATTGCCAAATTATAGTTGCCAGAACTATTTTGTTTTCTCTCAGTGCAGGTATGGCTTTAAATCAGCTCTCAGCTGTCGCCCTGCCTATTGCGTGCAATTGGTACAACTAATATTATATACCCATCTCTACAAATTTTATTTGTTAACCACTGCATTCAATAAAATTATTATTATTATTATTATTTCAATTCAATTATGCTTTTCGCGATAACGCGAAGTAACATTTAACTGATAAACGTATACTCCGAAATTTTACGCGGAGGAGACTTACTTCTTACCCCTTACTTCCCGTTCGAGCGATCGAGAAGCCTTCTCTTTACAACGAGAAGGCTAGAAACGAAAGAAATCTCTGTGTTTTAGAACCGAAACTTTTGCGATCATCGCGAAACCATCGAATTCGCGGGAGGGCAAATTTACGACCAATAAATGCAACTTCAGCCCTTCGCGGTTTGCGGCGAGTCTATATGGAGCAAATGATGGAGCTACGAGCATCATTAAGAGTCATTTTACGATAGCGGTGCAATTCACCCTCTCCGCGAAATTCGCGATTTTGAAAGCCCGCAAACTGCGAGAGTATCGACCACCTTTTCCCCCCCGCCGGTCCTTTCGCACAGCCGCGCACGAAAAAGCATCCACGGAGTAGGTAGCTCGCTAATTGCAATAATTACTCCATTGTCGGACGCCGCTCTCAGAGTCCGAGGTAGGAACTATTTTCCGGCGAAGTACGGCCGGGACGGAAACGGAAGCGCGTATACTGGTGGGAGGAGAGGGGGGACGGCCGGCCGGATTAATTCCGCGCTTCGTTCCTGCTCGCAGTTCGCCCGCCGCTATCTCGTCTGGCTCTCCTCTCCTTTATTTTCTTTCTTTTTTTTCTCGTTCTATCGGTAGCCGTACCTTTCTCTTATCGCGCGTCCACGGCACGACGAGCAACAAAGGGAGGGAAAGAGGGAGAGAGAGAGATAGAGAGAGAGAGGGAGAACCGAACTCTGTTCCCGTTGACTCTCGCGACGGCGTCCCGAAATTGAGACGTGCGAGCTGACGCACCGGCATCATAAATCTTTGCCTTCTCCCTCGTAGCTAGGCGAAGGGCGTCCGTATCTATCGCATCCCTTCGCGCGCATCATTCCTCCCCCTCCCGGCCCTGGTCGACTCTGTCTGACGTGTAGGAGTTTTGGAACTGGAGGCGCCCTACTATCGCGATTTCTGATGCGCGAAGCGGTATCGGCGCCGAGAACTTCGACGCGCGGAAGTCGAGGACGTAAAATTTCTCGAAACGAAGATCTATTTATATTTTATTCGTGGGAAATGCAAGAAATATGTCGACGCGCCAATGACTCCCGTCGAGAACTACCTGAGAGGCGCGAAACTTTTTACTATCGGAAATCTCCGCGCGCGTATAATGCAATTCGGGTCGCGTAAAATACCACGCGTAGGTATTTCCTACAAATTTCATGTTATGGAAATTTTATCGTGTTCCACGGTCTCACGGTATCACCAGAATAACGTGATTGGAAAGTTACGAAATGCGGCGACAAGTGTTGTTAACAGTGTCCTGGACGAGCTTCAATTTTATGTAACGGAAGTAATTGCTGGTAAAGTACGAACTCTCACGATCGACCTTTTTCGTAGCGCACTTATCGCCGATTCCACTCGGCGTTGTTGCCCACTTACGTGTTATACCATCGCACGGGGTGGACGCGGTAATGCGATTGACCGTGTGACAAACGATGCGTGGTCGGACCATCGCGATCGAATCGTCAGGACGAATAGGCGACGAGGAGGGAGTGGGAAGACGAATCCACCCCGTGAAAGGGGCACGCTGGTAAGAAACGACGTGGTTCCGAACGACGCCGCATACTTCTCGTTATATCCGGGCGTTTTTCCACGCCTCGGGGAAATCGATGGGCGTCCGAGGACTTCTCGTGTCTCTCTCTTTTTCTCTCTCTCTCTCTCCTCCCCGCAACGACGGTACGCGTAGTCGGGGGATCTGCCGTTAATTCGCTCCATTTGAAATCGAATCGAAAGCTATTCCGCAGATAGATTACCTTCGTATGCAGCCCATACGCTCGAAAGAATGTTGAATAGAGGGGAATAGAATCGTTAGAGCGAACACGCCGCGTTTTGTCCCACTCGACGCAGGAATGGAGCGATCATGTTGCATCCCGGGAATTTTGGTTTCTGTTATTCGTTACCGAAGAAGAATACCCGTTACATTGGGATCACGAAATCTCTTTTCCATTAAGAAACGATACGGCCCATTACGTGGCATCGATCGATAAGTGGAGGTGAAAGGCAGAATTTGCGTGGGTACAATAATTTTTCTTTAAGAACCAGGCAAGAGGTTTTATCAAGGGTTTTATTCTATATGAAAGTATCGAAGAATAACGCATCGCCACCGAATTGGACGTCAGTCTCCATTTCTGTTTCGTAACTTTTTAATTGCTGATATCAAACGTCTCGGTAACCAGTTACATATTAAATTTCGCGAACGCAAAGTAATTTACGAGGAATTAATCGAGGGAAAAGAGATTCTGAAAACGATCACATCGAAACCATTAAAACTTCCGTTTATAATGGAAAAGTTGTCGATATCTTATTATTAATACAACCATCGGTCTTCCCTTAATTTACCCTGAAATAACTTGAGTCAAGATGCTCGTCCCCCCAGAATACGGTAAATGTATTCGCAAGTACAGGCAAGACATATCTCGAACATCGGAATTTCCTTTAGCGTATACGTTACATAATCGATGCGCGATGTCGTACGTCGCTCGACGTGTCACGGGCGAAGTGGAGCGAGGAGATCTACGGGATTGCACGTGGAAAGATCAAGGTCGATTAGCCGATCGCTCGTTCTCGGATGTCCCGAGAAATTGATGGTCGCTCGCAAACTACGTCGATGAAACGCCTACTCCGGTTCATGCCACGGTCCATGCATGCGCTTCCAGTCTCCCTTCCTTTCTCTCTCTCTTTCTATCTCTCTCTCTCCACTTTCAGCCAAATTGCCATCTATCTCGGTAGATGCAACGGGAAGGAGGAGAATGATGCATTGTCTCGGCAGTGTACAGGTAGCATGCACCAGCCAGCCACCAGGAATATGGACGTCTTCCTGTAGCTTACCCTAATAGAAATTAAACTTGCAGTATCTCGCTGACCGGAGATCTTCGGACCGTTTATCATAGAAAACGCGACGTGGAATTATGTTTCCTTGAGGAAGGAGGAGGCGAAGCGCGAGTTAACTCCTCTATTGTATCTTACGAGGGATAAGGCAACGCGAAGTCGTACATTCGTTGGGTAAATAAAGCAAATATCCGGCATATAATTACGTAAAAAGGGTGTGGTATTACAATGACAAACGATGGGATTCGCGCCAACTTCCGCCAGTCGGTATAAATTATTATCCTTCGATGAAGTTGAAGTCGATTTTTCCTCGACGAGAATGCCAAGACAATTTATAGTTGTTCGAGTTAAAGACGATCGGCGATTTAAACTTCTTTCGGGAAAGAAGAAAGAATAGGCGGCGCAAACTCATTCTTCGGTTACATTAAAGTCGAACTTTACTTTAGCGGAATCTTAATTTGCGGCTTAATTAGAAAGATTTCTAACGTTGTAAACTCGTTAAATCAAATTTCCGTTAGGAAAATTCCATTCCAAATTGTTTCCGTGGATTCTGCAGAGGGAAGGAATGTCGATGGTCGCGCGGCATCTCGTATTTTACGTAAATATGTCGCGATACGAAGCGCTGAACGGTAGACGAATCTTTTGTCGGAGTTAAATATCATTTCGTGTATCGCGACGAACACACGTTCTCGCCTCGTATGCCGAGGAATAGACGCACGTGATCGAACGTGTACCGCATGCGAATCGCCGTCTCGTCGCAACGGTGAAGAAATCGAAATTGAGAGGCGAGGTTGTCCGTAGTCGACTTTCGAAAAACCGACAACTTCCGTCACGGAGCGGAGAAGACATTTCCTTCCGTCTGCATACTCGGATAAGCAACTTGCTTGTGTGTGCCCGCTTGGAGCCAAATTACCAACTACTACACTCCGGAAGTACACTTCGTGTCGCGGGAAGGATGGGGGCGACATTACTATATACGTGAAACCTACCTGGATAGAGAGGAATATGGGGGTAGCGTTACGTAATGCGTCCTCGCCGGTGAACTTTTATATCCCAGCATAGAGTCTACAATACACGCCGAAAATATTTTGCTTTTTCGTGAAATTTCTCGACGATTATTTATTGAAAATTAATTTAAAGAAATTCTATGGATTAAAATATGTTTGAATTACATGCATCGCGAATTTTGCGCGACGCAATTTTGTGGAATAATTTAATATTGAATGAAGTTAAATCTCTGTAATAACTGTATCCCTGATTATATATTATAAGGTCTTAATACTCACTCGGGTATATAATTTTCGAATTTATCTCTTAAAACACATTTTTCTCGATTTTTTTTCTGGTATTTATGGTGTTACTACAGGAAAAGGAATTAGAGGAAGAAATGGTTGGTATCACATTAGCTTTTTCTCAGCCAGATTGCGAAGTAGCTTATAACCGAGTCCTCTCTGAGTACTGTGGAGTCCTCTGCCGAGTTTAATGGTTCCTTGATATCCTTTCTTATTTCTCTACACGTACTTCTTGCGTCCCTTGTGGCCTCTCTCTCTCTCTCTCTCTCTCTCCCTCCCCCCTCTCCCTCCTTCCCATCACGTCGATAAAGAAATCATTTATTCATTAATTCCTTTTTCATTTGGGCAAAATATTGCTTGAAAAGTCCAGAGGTATAAACGGAGTGAGCTTACATTTTATGCATGACTCGATACTTGAACAAACTTTGCAAATTGTGGACTCGTTTCTCATTCGCGTTCTCCGAAACTCCCGCGACTGAATTACTGTCACCTTTAATCCGCAATGAGCTCGGGCGACGCCGCCTAGGCAAGGTGACACGTCGTGGCGAGAAACCTTCCTTCCCTCTCCCACCTATCGGCGAAACTGCAACAAATTGAATTCCGTGTTCGGTAACGCGAGAGAGCGGTATGTACGTTGGCTCGCGAAAGTTGAGCGCGGCGGCAAGCGGGTTGGCGCGATTTACGATTGGCGCACGTGTGTCAGAGACGGGGGTGGAAGTTTATACCGGCGAACCGCTCGCGCCATCCGACAAAACTTATTACCGTGCACGGATCGCGCGCGCACGATCACGAGGGAGGCTGCCCTTGTTTCGCGGGAGTTTCCGGCGTATGTCACATTTACCGGCATTTCGTCCTCGCCTTCCTTTTTTCGCCTCGTTTCGCCGAAACGTGCCCGGCGGAAACGCGTCCGCGTTCGAAGGTCGCGATCGATTCGCGAACGGGGCGTGTCTCTCCGGCGAGCTTTTGCACCTCGATAGATTCGAGTGAGTCTTCCGTTAAATATTTGGACAATGAGAGAGGAAGAGCTTTCTTTGAAGTCCCGGTAGAAGGCTCGCGACCTCGAAACGAGGACGAGAAGCCTCGAACGTGCGAAATATCGAAATTAAAGATTTCTATTGCGATGGTAGAAACGTGATGGTATAGTGATTCAATCAATTGTTCGAGTTCTTCGAAGATAGTGATTGCTGGTAAATAAAGACAGAAAGAAAGAAAGAAAGAATCAACTGCACACATTTATTGTGTGTGTGTGTTTTAGTTTCTTAAGAAACTTTAGATAATAAGAATTTTATTCCCTTCATTTAATTCCAAATGCGCTTTTTATTAACAGGATAGTAGTTTAAGTTTTACCGAGATATTTAATATCGAAGATTTCAAAGTTGCGTCTGACAAAACGAAAATTAATTGTTCACGAGCACAGTTAAGTAATAATTTAACTTAAAGTTAGTCGTCTCCAAAATCTGTAGAGGAACGCGGTTTTGCTATCATCCTATATTTCTTGTAATATTTACGTAATTGCTAGAAATTACATTAAAAACTGATATGACAGAAAAGAATGTGTTAATTGGACGATAAATATAAGTCGAACTGTCCGACATAGTTTTGAAAATATGCTCCTGCCACTGGCGCGTACAGATGGATGGGCTTTTACCGAATTAACAGTCCCGATAAATTCCGGAGTGCACGATAAATAACGCTTCGGATCGCTCGACGTGACGAGCGAATTCCGGCTGTGGCGGAATTCGTCTCCGAGCGATCGGTACTATCGTTTCTCGTATCGACAACTCCGGCCGGTTAACGGACGGCCTCCGATTAACCCGGCCTCGGTTAACTAATGACACCATTGGAAATGGGCTCCCGTTTCTCTCCCCGCTCTTCTCCCCCCCTTCCCTCCCTGGATTCTCGCCGGGATTTTACGACAGGTCCGCGGGTGCACGGGTCGGTGAAAGAAATAATATACGTGCATCAAGAATTTTATGATTGCAATTAATTTTAATACCGCGTCGCTGAAACTCGCGCCCATACTCTCTCGTTGCATGAGAAGCACGCGGAAGCTTGGGGTCGCTTCGCTTTGTACAATTATTTGAAAAACGCGCAATCGTCTGTCTTCGTTCAAACTACGTCAAAATTGCCTATCAAAATATCTGTATAAAATACCGAAACTGGATCAAAATCGAGACGAGCGAAAAAACCTGCTAATATCTGGCATTACTCGCCGCTCTATTTCCGACAGTTATGGTGCATTGTAAAAGTCAGGAAACACTCATATATATTTTACGTGTTTTGCATACAACGCTCATAAAATATGGGAGCATATTTCAGTCTATCGTGCTTACGCTCGTTCGAAGCATTTGTGTAATAAATCTGCGCAATGATTAATCTGATAAATGTCGTGAAAGAGGAGCTTTTTATTTCACATATTTTTCTTATTTTGAAGATATTAAGACTAATCTCATAAAATGTCATTTGATATGTGACATAAGCGTCGTATAACTGCTACTATTAAATTATTTTGGTCACAGAGTTCGTTGGATTGCAAGCTGAAATTCCGCGATATATTAACAAAATTGTTTCTAATTAATTTTACGCGTCAAAGGCTTTTAATCTTTTTATTAAATTGAGAAGATATATATCTATTTGTTTTGGAAAATGATTGTTTTCCTTCATCGCAAACTCACTATATAAATAGATCTTTGCAGAGCACACTTTCAAACCGCTGATAGGAACGAATTAGATTTCAATGTTGACCGATCGAGAAATCAGAAGTAGAATGTCCTTTTAACTATTCACGCAAACTAAATCCGGACTGATTTAATTTACTCTAATGAAATCTTTATGACGAGAAATGCGCTCATTAATTTCTCAGTATCTCAGGCTCAATAATGTATGAGAATCGCATTATTATTTAGTCGATTATTTTGTATGGAATTCTACATTTGTGAGGTGTAATCCGTTTCTTTGAGTGGTTGCTTGTTTGAAAATATCTTCTTGCACACGTATTGCGCATTTATTCTATCAGCATTACCGCAAGATAAATAGTACTACGAGTTCTAAGCCCGTGCGACTATTTAAGTGCGAGATACGTTTTACATAACTAAATGTAAATGATATGCGCATTACTATGTGTGTTATAACGTAACCTGCCCACATTCTACATTCATCCACGGAGCAAATTACGTTTAACCATACGGCTAACATCACGTGTATCGTTACGTTCCGACTGATTTCGCGTGCGGCTCTCTGCACTTGTGTCATTTATGACTCCGCATAAGAATAAAGGGTAAAATGGTAAATGGTAAACTAAAGGTTAACAGACTCCTTCTCTCGTAGTTCGACGCGGACGAGGACTTCCTATCGTATCGATGACCTCGGTTAACCCGTTCGCCGTTGGTTAACTCTCTCACTATTCTATTCTGCCGCTGCTCTTTCGGCTTAAAGCTGGGTTAAGTTGAACCCGCACTCGGTCGTACCTCTTCTTCGGTGGGTTAGTTTGAGGTCGACCGTCGTTCGCCGGGATGCATTTACTGTGATTCCTTTCGTGCGTTACAAAGGTGGAGCTGCTCGCGTTCTGACTGCGAACGAGGAAATGGGAAAACGCGCGAAGGCTGGAACGCGAGGGAAGAAAGGGCTGCGATGTAGTTATAGAGGTCGGATCGCTAAGGTGAGGAGTTGATGCGTTCTCTCTGACCGAATTTGAAGTCGACCTTTCCTTGACGGAAATTGAATTGAGGAACCATCTTTACGCATAAAATTTCCGTAACACTAAAATTCGGTTAGAATTACATTTATTTTCCTTTATCGAAACATTCTGTTCTCGACGTCAATCATTCCATCATATTTTCTTGGGATTGAAACTTTTACTTCTTTTGTCTTTTTCGAAAAAATCGATTACGTCCCCTTCGCCGATACTCTAACTTCTGTGATTCCACCCCGTGTACCTGAGAACGCCTACCGCGAAAGGGAAAGGACGGAGGGGAAGCAAAACGTAGGGGCTAAGAGAACGGCCGGGAGGAAACACTCCGCTCGGAAGTCGTTGAATTTGCATGAATCGCAGCCGGTCGTTACGTTTCAATGCCCGCTTGCCTTCCGCTCGCTTAAATGTCGTTTAATTAGTCGGAACGGCTGAGGGTCGGCGGTACTCGCGTACAGGCGGTACTCCGTCGGCCGCGAAAGTCGTGAACGCGAGTAAGTCTATTGGAGATGCGAACTACTCGTGGCTGCGAGGTGCGTCTCTAACGACAATTATGCGACTGCTCGAGTCAATCGACAGAATCAGTAAACGGTGCGTGCTAACAAGATCCGACTCGTTTTTTGCGTCTACGAGACAAGAGGAAACTCAATATTATACACTTTACACGGAAAGAACGGTTTTACCGAAATTTGACCAGATACAGATCTGAAAATAATTTTGTTAAACTATCAAAAATAACTATGTACTCAAACATGATGATAATGCTACAAAAAGTTTTGATATTCTAGCAACTATTTTGGGCGTCCTACATAATTATTTTGATGACCCAACAAAATTATTTTCAGATCTGTATTTGGCTAAATTTTTAAATATTTCAGCAAATCCATTCTTTCTGTGTAGGCAATACGTGATTCTGTGTATTACCTTTTTTAAAAAATTATATTTGGATATTATATAAAATAAAAAATATTACGGCATGTAAAATATTGTAAATGTTATTAAGGTTTTGTGCATAATTTTAGGCTGATGTTATATTTTTTTTATAAGACTAGTGTTTTTTCAAAGCATATAATCGATCATAGTTATACTTAATGGATTTCCTAAAGTTATTCTCTGTGAGTCTATATGAAAGGTTTCAGCATTCTAGCGATTAAATTTTTATGACTTCTCATTTATTCATAAATGGAATTAAAGTAGGGATAAATTGGTGTTTTACCTTGCGGAGTGAATGTAGAGGTGATAGTGTTTCGAAATTTCCATCAGGTGAAATAATTCCATTTATGTTTTGCACCTCATTATCATTGAGATATTATGTGTATGTCGGATAAAATAATTCTGACGTAAACTAGAAACTATATTGATTCACCAATCCATCCGCGAGAAATAGATTTATTTTGCTGCTTTAAACGTATTAATAATTAATAATACAATTTTGCTGGATTATGCGAGTCTGGAACGCGAATGACGTGAAATAAACGCCCTGATAACGAAGCGAAACGAGAATTCGCCGCGATATAAACGACGTTTCGCCGGGATTCGGCAACTCATTTAGTCCGTGAATTTATTCTCTCTATATGCGCTTTAAACTCACGGCCGCGAATACGCTTATGCGCGAAATCGAGGGAGAGTAAATCGGTGGGGCGTAAAATAAAAAATCCTGGTTATGGGGGAATTTATAAATAGGGAGATAGAGAACGGAGAAAAACACAGTTCGCAAAGTAATTATGACAATACGATAACACGTGTTAGGGGTTACGTCACAATCCTTCCGAGGGGGCGATTGGCTTCGACGAACAAAGGACGAACACTGAGGGAGAAGCGTCGTCTACGCGGTGCATTGGTATGCATCGAGCGAGCGCGGCATAATTAGAGATGAATTGTACGCGAATTTCCGCGAACGATCCGCTGGTGATGTTTCTCTCTGATCGGACACGACATCGCTGTAAACACCATGCACAGGATATCCCAGGAGAAATTTCGATTCGGGGAGGTGTTATTTATATGATATATTTAATGGAGAGATCGAACGGATACAAACGTGGAGCTTTTATAACATCGTGAAAGTTAAAAATTGAAAACTTGAAAGTCACTTTATGCTGCAAAAGCGGGTATCACAAATAGCGATAAATGCTAATACAAAAATAATTTAATATTATCTCTTTTTTATTGCGATGGTACATTTCTCTTTTTGGAAGTTACAATTTAATGAGTGCTCTGAATTGTATGTGCATTTACGCGACTCCTCTTGCATCAAATCGCTATAATAACACATAGCGATGGCTTTTAGTAATACCGTGTATACACGCATAGCGTACAGAGAATATAACGTAGTATAACGTACACTGAAATTTAGGCGTCATACCCGTAATAATAACGAGTTAGAGACTAATGCGCAAACCAATCCGCGACGAAAATCAGTCCGCTGTTACGAAAGCACGCAATCAATAAGGTAATGAATCGCGCACTGCACTTGGTGACACGATAGCCGATGCCCTTTCACGAAAGCGATAATGACGCTTCGATGATGTTTGCTGGGTACTCCCGTTAATTGCAGCACGATATCGATCGCGCCTAAAATACAACGGTGTCCTAGAACTGCCACCACTTCGTTTGTGAATCCTCTAATTGTAAGTCTGGCCTGGAAACAAAGAAGTCCAGATATCAATATCATTTGTATTATTACTAATCGAAAGCGTAGAGCTTACGGGATATTAAATTTCAAGCATGGATATGTGTTTCAAGCATTGATACATGGAAAGAACGGTTTTGTTGAAATATCTAAAAATTTGGCCAGATATACAGATCTAAAAATAATTTTGTTAGACCAAAAATAATGTTAGATCAAAAGTAACTATGTAGGTCACTCAAACATGATGATAATGCTGCAAAAAGCATTTTGATATTCTGACAACTATTTTGGGCGTCCTACATAATTATTTTGAGGACTCAACAAAATTATTTTCAGATCTGTATTTGGCCAAATTTTTTATTATTTCAGCAAAACCATTCTTTCCATGTACAATCAAATTCTTTATTTAATTATTCTTTATTCTTTCTTTAATTTCGAAGAAATCTTGCTCAAGAATAATTTCAATGTAAATTTAATATAAGATTTTGCTATTACTTACATATTTTATTAAAAAGTGGAAAAGAATTATATTTTATCTTTTGTTAGGCAAAGATTGATTTTGAACTGATCAAAATTTTAATGCGTGATAGAAAGAACGACAATTTCTGCACACCCAGTAGATAGGCGCAATGTGATACCGACACGTTGTTTTGCGGTTTATAAAATCGCAGAACGCGTGGAAATTGTCGCGCATGCAAGTCAAATCAGAATTTAACTGGTGTGGTCGCTTCTATGCATGCCGTTTGTCGTTAATTCCGGGGCTGCAATTAGCTCATTTATGACAACCGTATGTGAAAGCGAGGCGTAATAGTCCGAGTTACTCGCGGCTTGCGTGTTGCCTCGGCTGCAGTGAATGCGTCGTCACTGTCAATTGGGATCTTCCTGACCTTACTGAAGTCAATGCAGGAGTGTTTAAAGTTTAAACGATGGCGTAATATACGGTATCCCGTAGCTGCCGGATGTTCTTTCATCTACAGATTCTTTGAATCCAATTTGAGCCGGAGTATTTGTAGAGAGAGTAGGCTTTGCTTTACGGAAACGTTCTATATTAACCCATTTAGATCTACTATACCACATACGGCTAAATTCGGTAAGTTTAAAAAAACTTAAATACCCATTCAAATTCCATGTTATCGATTAAGGAATTCGTCAACTAGAAGGTATAAACAATACTAAAAAATAGTTTATTGTGCCGGAATTCGAGAGTGAACCCAATAATAAACGAAAATTCATAAAATTTAAATAAAAATAGTTTTAGGTCTAAATGGGTTAAGGCACTTAAGCTTCTACGGAAGTAACGAAACTAATCCCGGTTTGAATTAATAAAACAGCGATTTTTTTGTTATCGATAATGCTACTGTAATTCGAAATGTTCCGTACGATCTCTCCCTACCGTTCCAAAACAATCGTTATTCTTCCGCGTCCGAGAAACGTGCGATTCAGCATCGGAACCCGAGGATCGTTTCTCGATTCCGCGACGACGAATCCGAAAGCTCAGCGAATTTCAGCGGCGCGAATTATTATCGGAGTCGGTGAGACAAATGTTTCCTTCGGGCCGCGTTTCCTCGGTCGGGCGGTATCTAGACAGGCTATCTTTCCACTGTCTCGGGTAACGCAACCCCGAAGGCATAACAGTTTCCTCGGTGCGATAACGACGAGACGAGACGAGACGAGACGAGGAGCGGGTCCCGAGGAATACACACGATGTTGCGCTCGCTGACAGGACCTAGCGTGCAATAGACCGTCCGTGCAATCGCGCGCTATTCATCGATCATCAGGGACGGCGGATCGTTTCTATGGCTACGCCGCAATCGATCGATCGGCCGTTCGACGCTATTATATGCACGCCGCGAATCCGTTTCTGTGTTCCGCGCGCCGCAACTGTACCTTGGAATTCATTGGTGAGATGGTACGCTGTCTTGAACGGTATTTAGTACAACGGAATACAGGTGCAAAATATGGGAGCGCGGAATGCAATCTCTCGAGGGGGAATAATATCTCGGAATGATGATGTTTCTGGGCAATGCATACGGCTCGTTCATTATTCCCAAGTAACTTTCGTTTACTTGGGAACTCTATGTGTTTAATTAATATCGCTATTGAAAATTTCATTCATATTAATCTTCTTAATACGCGAATTTACTTCTTAATACGCGAAGTTAAACGTCGTAATTATTAAAGAAACAATTATGTTGGAATAAAGTCCATTTGAACTTAAACGAAGATTTTATCTCGAAAGCACGAAGACTGGCACGCTCTTCTATTATATATAACGATAAATCTTTTTCTACTTTCTAAATTGGTTAAGATATTCTTGTATGAAGGAAAATGTAATAAATTTGAAACACTTTGCATATCGCGTATATGTATAACTTACGTGTCTGATAAAATGTGGGGTAATACTGCAGAGTGGTATAGCCAGTCAGTAGTCTCTCGCGTTATGTAAGTTGTATTTCGGACAACACTTGACTTGTATTTCGGACACTCTTGCGATTTACAGTAATATATGGCACGCGTAATTGGAAATTAAGCGACCTGGTTATTACAAGCGTTGACCAATACACATATCGCAAAACTCTACGGGGAGCGAAATAATACGTCTCATTGTACTCAATCGCGTGGAAAGGCAGTTTGATCGATGCCTGATAGCCGGGCTTGAGAGCTATTATGATAATTCGAGGCCTCAAATAGCGGTTAGATAGACATCTCAGCGAGCCATAATCAATTAATTTGCGTACCGCAAAGAGTCGTTGAAAGCAAATAACGTGTCGCGTCGCATTTCATCATAGCTTCACGCAAAACCGTGATTTGGTTCGCGGCCGTTTCTCGCGTGACTCAGTTCAGCGCCAAGTATCTTTCTACGCGAACGCTAACATCGTGTAATTTGAAACTTTAACTCGCAATTTACCGATAAGCGTCACGAGTGCCGAGCCCAATTAATTTGCATATTGCAAAAATCAACTTGGTCAACGTAACAAGCTGCGGTTCATTCGATCGTAGTTTTGCGCCTGAATTGTTGATTACATTATAAAATTTATATTGCGGATCGCATGAGCTCCCACGGTCAGGCGGAAAAGATAAGTCTAATTAATTCGTACTAATTATTCTGAAGATTATAAGTCGGGCTTCAGATCTGCGTTTGCGCTGATAAGTAAGATCTACATAATTAATCCTGAGTTGCGTTGAAAATCTTAATCTAACTTAATTTAATTCAACTTTATCTGTGATAATAAACACTTCTTGTTTATTGTTAGGCCGGCGTATATAACGAAAGACTGAAAATGAATCTTTATTCGCCCGATGAGTGGCCGAATGTGTTTACGAATACATTTAGGATGCAATATACATCGCTTTGCGAAATGGCGATACGTTAGCGGGGATAAAAATCAAACCGGATCCAAGCCCCAAGCTAGCCTGCCATGGCATTATTTCATCAGGATTCCACCCGCGGTGATTGTTGGACTCACGGTCATTGTTCGGGACTTCGCCTTCCCTGCAGCTGCAGCTCGCGAAATGCATACCTCGATAGAGAGAGGGATGAGCGGCTACCGCATCGGCATGCAGGCCGCACACAGACGCGCGCTTAGGTATGACGCGCATGTTGTATATCTCAGGTATTGTGCATTAATACACGTCGCGATTTTGAATCTACCGCACACGCGACTCCAATACCAGAATCAACGAATGTCAACCTGCAACGTCGGGAACGAACTATATGTTATAAATCTCGTGGCTCCGTTCCAAACCTCGTCCGCTATTCAATTTTATTCTAAGTCGTGTAATTCGCTTTTCTTAGTCTTATAGTACCACAGATGAATAGAGGTATAGACTGGACAATGAACGTAGTTAAGAGCATATATAAGCTGAAGGATTACGTAATTTAACGGGGATGATATTGACAGGCTACACATATTACGTATTATCTCTGTACTGTGTTAGTTTTATATTAACTCGAGCGTCGAGCTGCAAAAGAACAAAGCAACGCCAATATTCTACCCTCACGGTTTAGAGTTAATGGCAAAGTAATCCTATGCGACACACCCTTATTTTAAACACACCCTTTCTTCGAGGGGTCTTAACCCTTCGGGGCATAATGCTCTGTTTTATGGCAGGTTACTTTGAGTTATATTCATTCGTCCATCTTGCTGTATGAAAAACTGACATTTTTGAGGAATAGAGAAAGTCATTTAATATATTGAGCGGTTGTGTTAAATAATAGAATAATTTAGCGAATGAAATTAATTGGAGTTTACATGGTTATAATATATGATGATTAATCTTTATTTGCAAATATTCAACATTTAGTTACAAAGCTGTATATCAATTTGCATTCCTGAAAAATATGTTTATTGAATTGTATCCAAAACAAATAAGCATAGGTATATATTTAGGCCTGCATTTAATATGATATTACGTTAAAGTGTGCTAGATCGAACACTTTTCGTAATACGAATTCTCTTATGCAATTCACAAAAAGGCTTATAAATTGATAAAGCAAAGCACTAACGACAGTTACGACAATCCACTGAACGGAAGACACAAGTAGTTGGATAACCTTGAAAGTCCCTTGAAATCCTCTTTACAGTAACTGCCTGCTAGGATCAAGAGTTGTGTTCATATGAGATAAGCCTGCATGAGATAAACTCATTGCCAGAATCAGGCAGTCACATTTAACGTTAGATATACGGATATGAATACGAATGTACTGAGCGATAGCGAATTTCCTACGGCGTTCGAAACGGGATGTTCCATAACATATGCACCTTATCCCATCGTCCAACCCCTATTCCCGATTTAGCCGCGTTGTCCCCCGTCGTCGCTCGCTCGACAGGTATTCGCGCGCATCTGCGTGCGCACTATCGTATCGCTGCATCGCCAGCCGGTTGACACAGACTCCGGCATGGGTATATCGCAACCATGTCGAATAAATTTGCGAACGCGATGACTCATCATCGGATTCGTGGACGCGCGAATAATGCGGCTACCTGAGCGCGGCGTCGCGTCGACGCCTACGCGTCGCGTGTTGAACGTATCACGATCCATCGTACATCCACGCGAACCAACGACAAATTTGCATGACCAGATCTGTCCGAACGAGGCCGGTTCGCGCGATGGCTGACGAGGCGAGAGCGTGGAATTGAGTCGGCGACGAGCGAGTGAGGACGCTCTCGCGAGAATGCATCGTAGTCACATCTGCCCGATGCGCATTAGAACGACACATCGTTGCCGAGGAGATAAAGTGTTAAGCGAGAAAGATTTATGACCGCGTGCAGAGTCGGTATATATCTCACTTTGATCGCCGAGTGAAAATAAAGCGTCACCCGCTCGCGGGAGTTATTAGGGTAATATCAAGCAGTGGTTTTCTCGTTGAAATATAGAAGATGAGAGAAAACGCGACGGTAAAAAGACGGCGTTTAATCATATCTTTCACTAAGATAAGATTGCTCGTAGATTCCTCAAAGAGCCTCCAGTTAGGAGGGAATGTGCGATCCTTCTTTCATTTTCTTTATTCATCTCAATTAAAGCGCGCAAGACGCCGTCCGGCTTTCCATCCTTAAAAACTTTTAATATCTGAAGAATTGATAATAATGCCGTTTTAACGAGGCACACGTGCGCGCGCGTTCAGCAACGGACGTGTTACGGACTTATGACGATAATTAGTCGAAAGTACCGTGCGCATAGCTGCCATTTACGGCGGAAATCCGGGGGGGGGACCGTGTCGGCGACGTCGACGTGTAATTTCAGGCGCGCGCGGTCGCGTTATTTTAACAACGAAGCAAACGTCAAATCATGTGGAATTAACTTGCGCCGGTTAAACCTGCGCGAACGACAATAGAAACATATTTCCCGTCGATCAGCCCGGGAAAGTCCGCGCGACGTAAATCGAGGATAAAATTCGTGCGCGCCTGTCGCCACGGCACGTAGAGTAAATTCGGACGCGGCTCTAAAAGCGGCGAGCGGCCCGATATGAGGTTTGAATATTTTCGCATTAACAACCGAAATATCCCCGGCCTGCCGCTCGTTTTTCGGCGATATCGATAATATCATCCGGCCGTCGGCAACCCAGTCCGGGATATTGGAAAATACGAATGCAATGCGAATATCATTGTGCTATAGTATATTTATCAGATTTACATATATATATATATATATATATATGCGTTACGATGATTTCCGTCAGATAAAGAAAGAGGAGGAGAAGGAGAGAGGAAGAGAGAGAGAGAGAGAAAGGGAAGCGAAATTTCTCGCTATGTAATGAGAGAGCAGAAGCGATTATCGTCGCCGCTTTCGTCCCGATTCCGTGAACTCCAAGGCGATTAATCGAGGGCTGCGAAACGGTAGTTGTCGAGTACGCGGCGGTGCTGCTGAGGGCACTAAAACTATTCCCGACCACGCGCTACGAGGGATAATTCACTTTACGGAAACCTAGCGGTCCACGGGTGCTTATATCCGGCAAAATAGCCGGCGATGCGATTCCGATGTGTCCGGCAGCGAAAACTCGGTCATCGCATTCCGGAAACGTGTCGCCCAGATTGCATGGACCGCAGCTGCCTCGCCCTTCCGTAAAATCGTAACAGAAAACGCGTGATTCGTCGGATCCGAATTTACGGCGATTCGAAATAAAAGAACGACAAGATCGTGTTCCTAAAAATCAGAAGGAGGGAAGGTAGATTCAAAAGTTGTAAAGCCGTTCTTCCGCGTCAAAGATGACAAAGATCGTTTCCACGGGAAACGTGAAATTTTTTTCAGTATCGTAAAATTTCTAGCTTTCTACTTACAATCAATTGAGTATTAGAAAGTTCTCACAATTTAAGTCTCGAGGGATTATTCGTATTTCGCAGGAATAGGGAGAAAGCGAAGATCTTCTGACACATTCATGATATTTTTATATTCCGTCGAAACTCTACGGAGTGAATTCGAACAAACTGTCGAAAACTGAGATCGACAATAAAGATGAGGAAAAGAGAGAGAGAGAGAGAGAGAGAGGGGGGAGATAAGAATCGAGGGTGGGTCTCGTGGCGACAAATGGAGAACGTCACGTGTAAGCGCATCGATCCTCGTTGGCGGAGCGGCTTGTACATGGCCCGTTACGCGCCGGCCTTCTTTAACGAGCTCTCATTATCGCTAGATTATCGTACAAGAGGATTTGACGTCGTAACAGGCAGCAATGAATCCATTGACCACGCCGACGAACTAATGACGGCCCCGTCATTCATCGGCAATCGACGGCGTGCGAGCGCGTAGGTGCCGCGCCGTTTCGCGCCCTCACCGGCTTTTGTCTCTTGATTCTCATGGTGCGTTCAACGCTAAACGCGCCTGTATGAGTTTCATCTCACGCTCATCTCTCTCGAAACGAGCGCGAGCCCCGTGTCAGGCAAATTGCAGTGGAATTCAAAGAACGATTATCGTCATTCGCTATACAACGTCAGACTGCGCTGAGAATCGTTTCTTTTTAGGGAGATTTTTAAGTCGAGCGAACAATAATTCTTTAAGTAAAAATGCCAAGTGAGACGAATAATGGCCTTTGGATTATCCAATCATGCATATATGCGCGATACTATCTGATTCTTGCGTCACGTTTCATCAAACATTTCGATGAACGTGGTCTTTGTGCCAGATGGATAAAATTAGGGATTGTATGACCGCATTTAGCAACACATGCGATGCTATATGAAAATGAGAACGTAGACCTTTGGTTAACCTAATCGCACGTTTATCGTTAAATATGCCTGTTTCACAACCGATTCTCATTCTACGAAATCATGCTCTTGCATATGCGATTAGACAACTATGATATCAAATGGAGCGTTAAACAGAAACGAGAACGCACAGGAACTTCACAGTTTCCTTTTTTTTATTCTATCAAAGCTCGGCTGTCATGACGAGCGATTGGGTTCACACTGCTCCGTCGTGAGACACGTTCGCACGCATTCGTCCGTGCACGTGTCGTGTTCCTGGCCGTACCAGACGTCGTACGACACGACGTCCTTCTGCTCGACATTGCGCCGATTTAACACTCGATGAGCATACGAACGTAATGCCCGGATAATCGATCGCCGGATCGTCGCGCGGCTTGTTACGATGTCAGATCGCGGGAAACACTCGGCGTGACGAGCTCGCTCGTCAGCTTATCTGGGAACGCACGGGGTCGTACGATCTTCGGGTAATAAACTAATTGAACGCCTCGATAAACCGGGCGAGTATACACTTCGTTTAATAAAATTATCCGTCATCTAGTAATCAATAAATAGAGCCGCATAAATTGCCGTGGGAATAATAAAACCCGAGTGAGGTTGAATAATGAAATTTAAGCAGAGCGGGATTAAAGTAAACGTTATTCGAATTATAAATCATTTTTACGCTCGGGCTAATATTCGTTCTAGAAAAATGTTCATGAAGCACATGAAACGAAGGGTAATACGCGTTGATTGCAGTACGCCGTGATTGATGAACGATGGCAACCGTCGAAACAATAATGCACTTCCATAATATTGACGAAAAACCGTATCTATATTTTGAAACCCTTGATTAATTTTTAACTGCGCCAAAATAAAATTGCCGTCTCACGTTTTTAAGTAACATTACTTATCCCGTTATGCATCGATAATTTCAAGTGAACTTCGTGGAAGCCATTCTTGATACACGAAGCCATTTAACGGATAATTTATGAAAGAGGGATAGGCAGGATCACTCTTCGTTGGCTCTCCGACGGCGCTTACGAGTTATGAATTCCGAGAGTTCGCTTAACTCTCGATATCGCGGACGCGCTGTTGAGTTCTTTATAGGGATATTCGACTCCGATAAAGCGCGGATATCTCGTAAAAGATGCACCATGCGCACGCGATACATATTGCATACAAGGGCGCGCGCACGCTCACGGTTTTGCGAACCTCTCGTAAATCTCTGTTCGCTATTTATCGAGATTTATTCACCCAAACACTCGGCGCGTCGTCGCCACCGTTCGCGATATGGCCCGCGAGAGTATCAAAGCGGAATTTTCGCCGATCTCTCGCCACACCACCGATCTTTGTCTATATCGAGGCCATAAGTTACGCGTACACGTTTTGCAAGGCGAATTCTACGACAACCAGTGAAATACGCTATACGAACGTGGTCTTTTTGATACGGTTCTTCTTCCAAGTGGCCGTTTTCGTGACTTATCACAGTGAATAGATAGAGTCAAGCGTCTCTGATTTGTTGCTACGATCTTACGGAGCAGAAAAATGCTACAAAGGGATAATTATGACAATACATTAACGAGTTAAAAAATGTTTCTGATCTTCTTTGTGACAAAGAGCAGAATTATAAAAAGAGTATATCTAAGAAAAAATATCAAGAAGCTTTATTAATAGGCAAATACAATACTCTCTCTCTGTCCCCCCTTTGGCATTCTATGTAAAAAAAATTTCATCCGGAAACTATTAATATGCATAATCCACGTGTTTCTCTTCTCTTTGCATTATCTCATGCATTCCCACGCGGAGCAGATGGAAAAGCTTCATTGCCGCTTCAATTCGCGCGGCGCACCGCGGTGCGCAGATGGGAAAATAAAATCGGCTCTTTATTCCATCTACGTGCTACATCCCGATAGATGTTAAACCGTGTTCGCCGATCGTCGTGTTGAGCATTCTGCAGCGGCGGAATTCTCTCCTAGCTACGAACGAGTAACGAGCTGCAACTTGACTCGAGTTGCATACTTCCCCGCCCACCGGCACCGTCCTCCTGCTGCAACTAATGTATGTAACGTCAGGTCCATCGTTATACTCGCGAGGGATCATTAGCGCGAGAAGAAGGCGAGAAGTGCGTGAGTTTGTACAACTTAGGGCGAATTTACGCGTTTCACTATTGGCAACTGCACTGTGAATAAATTATTTAACACGCAGGGGAAGCGAATCGAGTAAGCGATGTTTTCGCAAAAATAACGGCGTCGTAATTTTCCGCTTTCGCTTTATAAAATATGTAAAATAGTACTTTCCTGTTTGCATCTACGGATCAATTAAATACCTCGAAATCTATTTTTGCTAAGCAAGAATCTGATTTTGACCATTCTTTCCCACCGAATTTTAAAAAAAAACGTTGGCTTATTTAAATAACTGTTACATTAATTTGATAAAGATCGAATCTCTAAATGAAGAACAACAAGATCTATTCGTGGTACTTAGTTTCTGAAGATATGTACATTTTCAATTGCTTCTAAATGTTCACAATGTTCTAGATACTCTATTTATATTCTTTTATATTCTTATGAAAGTTCACATATCTAATTATTCTATTTTGGATAATTTAGCCAACGCGATTAAACACGAGCGAGTTTGGTTTGATTTTATACAGACAGGTCGTTATTTTCAAGGATGTCTTAAATAAAATATGTGAAAGGAGGATGTATCTGGACTATTTAAAAATTAACTCGTATTTAAAAGATGGCAGGGATCTGCATATGGCGGACTTCTTACGGAACATCGTCAAGTTGCGAGAAGTATGTCGAGAGCAGTCGCGCTTTTCGTTCGCTTAACGGCTCCGTCATGTTTCATATCTCCGGTATACACGCGGTATGATGGATAGGAGAGCACGCGATTAGCAGTTCGCTGTCGCCTTCTCGAACGAGAACGTCCTTAATTAGACAGAACCAGGTCGCCAAACAGATAGGAATATCTCGCATCGATCGAGAGACTCCGATAGACTTTAGACATGTTTTTTTAAGGCTAAGCTTATAATTTAGAATCTTATTATAGATAGATCGCTTTTAGGATCTATAGACTTATCTCTTGAGTTGATTTGCTTTAACACGTTTATTTAATATCCCCGTGAGATACGTGTGTCGCGATGTCTTGACAGATGATTAGTGATACGATCTCATCGCGAGTTTCTTGTCGCCTTAGATATATATTGGTAATGAATTGTAAAACGAACTGATATAAATATAATAACGTGCATTAATATTAAACATATTTTAATTGCAAACGAAAAACAGCAAAGTCAAGTTGAAGAAACGGAGATGTATCTTTGAGGAAGTTTGATGGTGTTTAGAACTAAGTGTTACACGATTTCTTTTGTTCGATTCAAATTTTCCCACGGAGAGTTACTCTCGGAGAGCGAAACTTTCAAGTTGTCTCTCCCTTGAAGAATCTGTACTCGCTCCAGTTTTATTATCGAGAGATCCGTCTTCTCGGGGGATGAAATTCTAATATACAGTCACTCTCAATTTTAGGTGGTCACCGGAGAATTTGAGAGAATCGTTTTCGGAGAATAAAACTTTTGACTGGATTCTCATTAATAGCCGTTCCCGCATCGAAGTTTTACTTTCGCGAATCACCGTCGAACGATAAAACTCTCAAGTGTACACCAAGCTTTTTTTTACGTTAATTTCTTCGTTGCAAAACAACGAGTTTCAAGAGACTAGATATTATTATCACGCGAGCTTACGTTTTGTCACGTCATATTACATTCTGCACGTAGCGATAATATTGGTTTTCTGGAATTGATATAAAAAGGTCGAAATTGGGCAACCGTGTAATTTGTACCTGCAGTTCGAATTATTTGATGTAGATTTAAATAATGCATTTTATTGAAATTGCGTAATATTCATGATCGGCGCGTGTGATATTACATCATATAATGCCTTTTGTTATTTTCCCGATGCAACCGACGCATCAATTTGAAAAATGCTGCATCACGTATATTGCTTTAACACTTTACATACGAGATATACATGCAATATTCGACGAAAAAAGATGCATACCGATGAGTATCAGCACATAAAACGGGAGGAACAGGAATAAATTGGAGATTAAATGGGAGATACAAACGGGCGATAACTTTATTAACACTATTACACGTAATATAATGTACGCCTTATCTTTACGCGCGTCCAATTCTTTTTCTTTTACAACGGGCGTGTCCGGGAAAGGATTTCGATTCGACGCGAAGTACCATTATACGAGGTATCGTCTGTACGTGTCAATGATCTCCGTCGAGCCGAGTTAGTCTGGAATACCGGCGGCCGTTCGCTGGTATTCTGCTACACGTTCCAACTAAATACACTAGCGCGGCGTTTATTTGCATTCTACTTTCTCCATTTCTTGGATTTTTTTCCGCCCTCGCAGTGGTGGCGGCGGCCGAGCGAATCTGAGACCCACACTTTCTCCGCTCGCTCGCTCGCTCGCTCGTTCGCGCAATTCGTTGGTTTTGTGCACGCGCGCACATATACACCCGTCTCCGTCGGCGGGATTTAATTTAAACGAATTCCGGCGAATCACGAAGGTCGACGTTTGCAACGTGGTATATTGCCATTCCTGAGCGGCACGTCGGGGAGCACGATCAAACGAACGAGACGTGCCCTTTCCCGGGCCCGGGCGTGGGCTTATCTGCGATTTCGCCGTGGATGGCAATCTGCCGCGTTTTCTCGGCGCTGCCTAAAGGATAAACGTCGCGCTAAGAAGGTCGCCCAGGAGAAAAGAAATGGAGGGTACGACGGAAGCGTTGCGATCGTTGCGGAGAGGATGAGGATGCGCGACGCATGGAATGCCGAGGATTCTTATCAGGACTTCGTGCACGATTTATCGGTTTAATTAGAAAATGCTCCGCGTATTAAAACGCTTGAGTGCGAGTGTTTGCTATGTTGTCAGCAAAATCTCGGTATAGTGTGCTGGAGAGTTAATGGAAGGGGACGCTCCTCGTAAAGATTTCCGAGAAAAGAGCTTTGTCCGAATTTCATTGAAATAGATAGCGCTTATTAAGATTTAGATAGATAAAATTTAAACGAACAAATAAATAAATAGATTAACAAATGGAATTTAAAACTGCTTTTGTAAAAGCAATGGAAATTTATGACTTTTTTTGAAACTTGTATGTCTAAAGAGATTGTCTTAAAAGGAGCTTAATGAACTCGGTCGACGAGATGTTGGATTTCACTGTCGCTATGTTAAGGTTAAGGGTAAACTCGTACACAGTCGATTAACGGACACGCTTGCCAAGAGGCAAGAGCGCACGGGCACTCTCTTTTCGCGTCGTATTTCCGTTCTGGCACGCCTTCGTAAACGTGACACGCACACGACCGCGCGATGTGGAGCACGTGCTTAAAGCCGAGACTTTTTCGACGATGCGGCAGCATCTGTCAGCGGACGGTATCCGTAGAAATAAAATAAACCTGCCGCGCTTGGGGGAAGCGAAGTGGGACGTGGAAAGGGTGAATGGAGAGGGGAATGAGGGACACGATGAAAGCGCAGGAAGGAAGGAAGGAAGGAAGGAAGGAAGGAAAGGAGGAAGGAAGGAAGAGAGGAATGGGAAAAGCGCGACACACAGAATCGAGGATACCTACGCCTGTCTCCCTCTCCCTGCCTGTTCTCTTCCCCCTCGACCAACCCTCGGGATTCTCATCGACCCTCCGCTACTACCCTCCGGGATACGCGAACACGCCGAGATTTCCGTCGAAAAAGACGCGTGATATACGGTGCGGCGTGAACCGTTTTGCTCGTTCGAACGCGAACGGACGCCGTCACGCGAACAAAACGATCCGCGAAAGAGTATAATTCAGTCGGCTATAAACCGCGCGGCAAAATTTCCGCCCGGTTGGCCGGCTACGGACATTTTTAACCTTTAAACGGCGTGAAATATTTCGAGGTAGGAGCGCGTAATGCGCGAACTATGAACGCACAGGCACTATACGTTGCAAATAACAGGCATTGTGTACGCTTATTTCGGATAGGAAAATATTTTTTGAAATTAAATTTGGTTGCTCGCATAAATTCGCGTAATTACGAAAAATTGGGTATACTCCCGCGAAATTTTTCATGATGCTTTAAGCTGTTGTATTTTCCCGTTGATATTCGTCGAAAAATATAAATTGCGATAATCCTGAATTTACGCAAATTTCAACGCCATTAAGCATGAGCGCACGTAATGATAGTAATCGTCAGTAATGGTCGCGTCACAGAACGATATTGATTACCAACGTATATTAAAATTTACATCGAAATGCGTTGAAATTCGAAAATTACGGCGTATTAAGTACGCCAGTTTAAATTTGTCGGTTTTTGGTCAATTCTAAACTTAATTGCTCATTTAGAAAAAAATTAAGGATTATTTAAAAAATACAAAAATGAGATATTCCGTAAAATCGGGAACGATTAGCTATATACATTAGCTACATTAGCTCAATCCACCACTTTGCATTTTAAGCTTACTTTAGATCTAAAACTATTTGATGGATTAATTCACTTTATACATAACTTTAAAAATTTTACCTATCCTTAACTCTCTCTCTCTCTCTCTTTCTCTCTGAGAAACTCCGTTACCGAATGATACGTCCCACATTGCGCAGTTGCAAAGAGAATCAGTCTTTGGGATACCTCTTTCAATCCCCTTCGCCTATCCTTTCGGTCGAACGATTTGACTTTAACATAGCGGACGAACCATTCCAATATCCGACTAGATTTTACAGGATCGCTAAGAAGGAATCCGATTATTGTTCACTTCCGTGCACATCCTCCGCCCCGTGATTATCTCCGTTACGCACAGGGTGGCGAACAAATACGGAACAAGTTCGGGAATCTGTCTTCCCTTTCGCAAGATACATAGCCTTCTACGTCCAAACTACGAAACCTTGTAAACATCTTCAAAAGCGGTTGCTAACTGTGATTTATATTCATGAAGTAATTTGCAGGCGTCCATAGTTTTGAAAGATTATTTTACATCGTATATTAATGATGAATTTGCGCTTTCTTTATGCCATTATTTCGACTTGCATTTACGGAAATTTTTATCATATTAGTAATCTCGATAAAATAACAAGACATAAAATTGATAATATAATATCTTCAGATTTAATTACTTAATGTCACTTTGCAATAGCAAGAATTAGGGAGAAACTATTAAGTCTATATTACGCGTTTCCCTTTATTGCTTGTTGAGAAAATCTTAAAAGAGCCATGGATTTTATCTAATTCAAGGTAACTTAATGTATAAATATTCTTTTTAATAATTGTAGGAGTTTTTTTAAATATACGATATATTTATTTATAGCAAATTTCCTCTGCGTTATTCCTGAAAAATATGACATTTCAATTTATGTCCTTTACATCGAATGCTAAAGATTTTCGAGTCTTAGAATGACGTTTGTATCAATCCCGTAAAACTCGTCGTCCTGCTCGAAAAACGTCGTCCCTGTTTCAACGCTTCGCGTTTTTCCGAATACTCCGAGCGGTTTCCTGCACGCATACAAACGCGATAGCCAAAGTATCTGGTCACGTGCGTGCATGTGTATATCGACGCGAGCGATAAGACTTGCGAGCGAGATCATTCGCTCCGGCTTAAGCTTCCAGGCTTAAGCCCGCCTTCCTTCGCCTAGGACGGGTTATATTGCCGGCACTTTATTTCGGAGGACCTTCGTCCTCGACGTTATCGCACCGGGATCCAGCTTGACTATCGATCGCGCCCGTTGAGACTCCTCCTGGCTTTCGTCCTGCTTTCGTCCTACCTTCTCGCAAGGCCGCCTTTCCTCGGGCGCGCAATCCTTTCTGCGGTGTGCATACACCCTCGCGTTACACACACACACACACACACACACACACACACACACACACACACACACACACACACACACACACACACACACATACACACATAAGCGTACACACACGCGAGTACACCCGAGAGACCGGATTAAGCGAATCAGGGTTTGGTGGATTGAATTTAATATGGTGATTACGTCCGACGAAAACGCGGGTCCCGTCTTTGCTCGAAGGAACTCGAAGGGGGGAAAGGACCTCGCGCGGAATTCAATTCGCGCTAGCAGCGGGTGTCAGCTTAATTCGAGCAGAAGACAACAAGGGATTGCCATTTAACCCTTTGTAATACAAAATAATTTGGGGGAATGGAATAAACATCGAATAATTTCTATATTGAAATATTCTAATTCATATTTAATGTAACGGTTTCGCGAAATTACGTTGCTTTGCAATTGAGAAAGATAAGCAATTTTTACACATTAAACATTGAAACATATAATTAGAGGACTCTGCCATTTTGTAACGTATTGCTAAATTTCTGAGACTTTAATTTAATAGTTTGATATGAAAAATAAGGGCTCGTAAGCGTTGGAAAATATCGCGGCAGAATCCGCTTTCCCTTACGTAATGTATAATGTATTTAGAGAAATGTTTAGATATGTCTAGAATGAATATAATTGCTCTAGTTGTCAGGTTATCGGCAGAATTCTATTTATGAGATAGGTAGAGACACGTACTTACTTAATTAGTTCTGGCTAATTGACCATTTGAATTTTTCAGTGCATTTAGTCGCTTTCTTTTGTAACGTAAGCACGTACATGCAAAGTATATCACTTAATGCTTGACTATCATAAATGATTAAGTGGTAGCGATTTATGTCAGTACGTCCCGCGGTTTTTAATGGATCGTACTGCGGCTCCAATTAAAGTACCTCGATAAATCACCGAGAGATAATTCTGCAGGTATTAGAGATATATTACCGCGTCGTTACATCGTATCAAATGAGATCGTTACATTTCTGCTAATTGCAACACAGTTCTTATTCCCAGCTCCTGATGTATATACATACTGTCATGTATACAAACAAAACCCAAATAATCGTCATATAGTTTTACTGAAATTTAATTAAATATCGGCGAATTTAAATAAATGGTTTGGTTATTCGTATCGATTTTTTAATATATACGCGTTCGTGCAGTAAATTTTCCAGATATATATTTTACATTTTTTTTATATCTCTTATTTTTGTTATAAAATTTTTAAAACATTTTATGTATTTTCTTCTCTATTTTATACTGTATTGCTACTTTAAAAGTAATTGATAATTTATTCAGAGGCTGGAAAATTTATTTGATTACTTTTAATTGCTAAAAAAAAAGTTTATGATCACTCATCCATTTCTCTTCTACAAAAATTAGAATTCATTCAATAATCGATCTTGCGGTTCATGAAATCGTTATTCGGGTAGAAACAGGCGCCAACAAATTAGACCCACTTTGCCAGCGGAGATCATCAGCATTCGCGGCAGCCTTTTTACCAAAACTTATCCGCTTTGAGAAGTTTCTCTGTTTCTTCGGCAACGGGTGCGCGCACACACCGGCTCCGCAAACCGGCCTTTCCTTCGTTAAGGCTCGCCGAGCGTGCCTCCTCGAGGCTCTACCATCGTTCGCCGCGAATCGTAAACGTAATTTAACTTGCGTCGCGCCTCGAAACCCCGAAGAGGAAGAGAGAAAAGGAGGCGAGTAGCGAAAGGGATGGGAGAGAGGAACAGAGGGATAGAGAGAGAGAAAGAGAGAGGAAGAAAGGGGGAGAGAGCTTCTCTCTGGCCGCATCTCACGGGAACTTTGCCTCGAACCTGAATACTATCGGGTAAGATACCTACGCAACTACCTGTTGTGCATAATTTACGTGCCTCGTCGTCCGGCGAGCGACTTAACGACGCGATTCCATGTTAAACTCCGCCGAAATCAGCTTACTCGCTTCTCGTGCGACGAGAGTCGATTGTCACGACTCCGCCGCGAATCTCGATCGACGTTCCTTTCCGCTTCTCATCCCACCTCGACGCGTAATCGTCTCGATTGTGAACAATCGTCGAACCCCGGAATCACATCAGCGAGCGTTCGATTTGAGTATCACACTTGAACGCCCACGTCAGTATTTTCCGCCCGGTTACACAATTTGTCGAAAACCTTGCCTGATAACTTGCGATGGTTGTGACATAAGCTTTCATGTATTATTTATGAAAGAGTTCGCTCTTCTCTTTCGAGATACTTGACGTTTTGAGGTTTATCTTCCGTAATGTATCCTGACGTTTAAAGTACGGTATCCAAAATTCCGGTGTATAATATTATATAAATTATTCGCGTTTTAGCATCTTTCTTACTACATGTAACATATCAAGGTGCTTTGGAAATACGATGTTTTAGCTCGGAAAAATTAGTAATATTCTTTCTTGAGCAATCTCTGTTTAATAGCTTCATGTATTACATTTTCTATCTAAAAAAGTGGTAAAGTTTACCCTTAATTTCCTCGGTCTCTCGAAAAGAAATTCGTAACAAGAAAACCACATTATTAGCCGGAACAAATCATGGTAGAAAATCACAATGGAGAATAATGAAAACAGTACTTTTTATTCTCCATTATACCTATAACTGTGAAAAATGCATGTAATCAACGTGAGTTTGGTCGACGTCCTGCTAGATTTCGTTCGCACAGAAACAGCTGTCAAGAAATCTCGAGAATTGCTTTATGACAGCTTCAGTTAGAGACTAAAACGCAACCAGATTTTGAAGAGTCTAAACCACGTATTACATCACCTCCATTAAAGATGTCGAAACGCTTGATCTTTGTACCGGATTCGGATGAGTAGGAACAGTTGTTAAGAGATCCCAAGGATATACACGATATACATATAAAGCGAGTCGATCCTCCGGAGGGCACTATTGCGGCCAACTTGCTCCGTCGCTCGCGATATCGCGCAGCATCCATCCGGATGTGTGGCGAACAACGCGTCCCTTCTCAACGCGAGCGACTAGAACTACGATGTCCTGGAACCCAATCCGCTAAACTTGGACGAACTCGATTTCGTCGGGCCACGGCGTTACAGAATCGAGTGACTTGATACTCGGACGGACGGAACTTCGTTTCCATTTCCAGTTTGACACTGTCGATGGCACATCCACGCAACGAATCCGTATGTCGACCCGACGGCTTAACCGCTTTTTACAATCTGTAGAATATACGTATCTTCCGTTTAGATAGAAAATTAACCGTCTTGTCTCAAAAAATATTTCTGGAAGCTATTCTTTTTTTAAAGGTATTTTTATTTATGCTTAAGGAAACTATATTAATTTCCTTTTGATTGTTTTTCCATTGCTCTCCAAAATGTGTTGCAACATATAAATTGTATATGTATATTTAATTCTTTTTGTATAAATATTGCCAAATTATGAGAATTTTTTGAAATTTCAATAATTTGAAATAATAAAAACTCACAGTTAGTTCCTTTTATGCAAAAATCGTTCACTTAATTACACTTTTATATTTCAAATATACATTTTTCTGTGAATGAAACGTTACATTTAATATTTATGTGAAAAATGTACTCTAACATTTACGCGAAAAATGTTTGATCCTAAAATTTGTACCGTCCACATTTACCGAACAAATGTTTTGCGATGAAAAAAAGAGATGGACATGACATATGTTATGTATCGGTCATATAAAACGCCATCAAACGACATTGAATGCAGAATGTTTTTTTTTTAAACAAAATGTTGACTAAATTTTAAATCGCCTACGCTTATATATAAACATTATTGGTAATCAATTCAGGAATAAAAACAATCTATACGCGTTTCGCTAAATCTAGGAAATGTTTCCAAGCTCTAATAGCTTCGCTTGTAAATTTAATCGTTTCTTGATCGGAAATGTTTGCAATCATGGAAACTGCAGCGCTGGACGGTCGGACTTGACCAAATTCGGTTTGGCGAGGCGAACACGCGCCGTAGAAACATTACGACGTTTCAGCGCGGGCGGCTGTCGAGGTCGCTCCGAATTGGAGTTCAATTGGAGATTGACCCCTCCAGCGCGATACTTCTGTAATTACATTTCGCATTCCTCGGCGTTACGAGCGGCTCAACGAGCGCCGAACGAGCGCGACAACGCTCTCGGTCGACGGGACCGGTTCCGTTCCCCGGTCAGCCCGCGAATGTTCGCGTCACGCAACACGCGCATTGCTTTCAATTAAAACGGCGAATGTATAATAAACATCGGTGCTTTCGCGTGCCCGCTTAAGTATTCGACGAATGAGAAGTTAACGTCCAGCAAAGTTACGTTTGCTACACACTGTGTCATTAATGTAGAAAAGTATTAATTATTAAAGAATTGTGGCAATTTGTGTCATTAATGTAGAAAAGTATTAACTATTAAAGAAAAATGACACGCGCAAAATATATTCTAAATGATTATACTACGAAATAGTTAGCTGCATAAGATGTGTTTATTTCTTTTGACGTGTATGAAATTTTTATTTATCTTATGCATGTTGAATTATGTTTTACACTTAGGTGTTTTTATTAATCTCTCTTATTTTACGTATTTAATGCTCACTCATAAAATTACAGCTTGTTTTATATTCCCTGTATTCTTCCTTTGACATCATTAAGTACAACTTTCTCTTGATTAAAAACGAGTAGTATAATCTCGTATAAATCTTTTAACATGCAAAATTGAGTTTGTAGTAGAACGACTTTTTCGTTAGTTAATTATTTTTCTCGTATACACACGTCTTTCATTTTTATTTTATTTATTCACGCCGTTCACACAGGGCACGTATTATGAATTTATTCGGTAACGATTCCGTTCGGAATGATAGTCACTTGTCCTATGCTTGTCTTTATCGTTTTTTTGTAGTTTTCCTATCTTTGTCCTGTGTTTTTCGAAATCATTCCGAACAGAATCGTTTCCGAATAAATTTATAATACGTGCCCTGATCGTAACGCCATATGACAAATTAAACATGACATATCAGGCAAAAGCAAAATTATTATACTAATTAATCTAATTAATTGAAATACAGCACGTAAAAATAGCGAAAAAAAAGCTTTTTGTGTGCAGCTTCCCGCGAAATATATTCTAGAGATATAATATTCTAGAGAGATTTATTAATAATGTGTGATGCGTAGGCGAGCTTTCTCTTGGGACTGGGCGTGGTTTCTTCGAGTCGAGGCGTTGAAAGAGATGCGATGTGTTCGGATTTATTCGTCGACCTGACCTACTATCGATGATCGCAATTATTCTCTTAAATCCCGAAAGTTTGTTGCCAAGAGGATATATAATATGGACTAAAACTCGCTTTTCTAAGAGTAGATCTAAAAGTTTGACTATTATCCATCGAGAGAAGATCTTGAATTGTTCAAAGCGTAATCCTCCTCTTTTGACTTTTATCTATAAATAGTAATCTTTCTTGCTTTTATTTTATGGATTGACCTATCGTATAGCGGGAATAACATTTTCCTGAAAATGACAAAGTTAAAAATTTTTATAAGATTACCCGAGCGCGCTGCCGAACCCTTTAAGAGGGCCCTAAACCTTTAACAAAGCCTTTTACTCGTTTCATCGAAGCGGGTTATTCATAGATTATATACAGAGTGTCGAGTTTCTGTGTGGTGGACCTAATAGTACCCCAAATGTCCTCGGAAAGGGCGCGTCGGGCGGTAGGTAGGCGCCTAATTTTCGAGGCTTGGTCAGGCCCCACCCGCGTGTCATCTTGAAACGGGTCCGTGCCTAATGAGACAAGATGGCAAGCCGCCCCCGGTTCGCTGCCCGACAGAGTTTACCCGTATAGAAGACAAACTACGAGGGAAATATGGGCGGTCGAGAGTGAACAGTTAGGCGAAGGTAGAGACATATTGAGGAGAAAGAGAGGCGGAAGGATAGGGTGAGATAGGACAAAAACGAAGATACGGAGGAACCAAGGTAGCCGCTGGCAGGTTCGAGAGGTCGGAGGGTAACAGCAGGTAGAAACGGGTCGAGTACAAAGAAAGAAAGGAGAAACGTATTCTGTAGGTACTCTCGAATTAACAAGTTGTAAGTCTCTTGTGTCATATAAGACATGGAGATTACGAAGAAAATATTTGTGCAATGAACACAATTACTTATGCATTACAACAATAATAATATCCTTTATCGAAGTATAAGACGAGTGCTCTGTAAGAGGCTGCAGGGAAAGCCGTAACGCGAAGAATAATTGAGGCATTCAAGAACTGGCCTGAGTCGAGATCTCTGCAAACTTGAAGCGTCCATTCTCTTTATACATATTTCATTCTGTTCTATTTGAAAAATAGAGAATTAATTGACGTTTTTAACGGGAAACATATTTGGTACCTACACAATACAATATTTTGTTCCGAGAAACAATCTTTTTCACGAATTTTTCACGTTAAAACGACATCGGTAGTAGATAATTAAAATAGAATTCTTGATTGAATTGACCTTTTGCTTTATTTAAGTCTCTATGGCAAACGTTTCGTAAATTTAATTGCGAAAAACGATTTCTACGATAGAATAAAAATATAGATAGAGGATGTAGATAGGAATAAAAAGAAAACGCATTGCAGAGATAAAAGACATGCGAAGAGAATAGAATGTATCCTGAATGCTTCTCGCAAAGCTGATTCGGCGCGGATGAGCCGAGGAGGCCTCGCGGCTTTCCATCCGGAGATACCTGATAAGGATATTCGCGGAGGGCGGAGGCAAGGAGAGGCGGCGTGTCCTTTCCGACTGTGGCTCGTGGAAATCGGATCCTTATCGCGGGTTGCAGCGCGAAGCATCGGCGGCCGAGGCGTTTCGTCGATGAGCGGCGCGCGCCGATAAGATCTTCGGTTAAGTGATTTTTCGCCTCGGCGGAGAAATCCTGCCGAGTCGCCGAGTTCGCGGTCGGAATTCGTTCCGATCGAGATACCGATCGGCGGGCCGGGGCTCGCGAGACCACGACGGGACGGCGGGGAGCGAAGGCGTGCGGGACGCCGCTCGCATCGATCCGACTGTCGAGCGACCGGCGCGGAAAACGGTCGCGCGATCTCGCCCTTATCTCGCTATTTATCGGCCGATTCGCGATAATGTTAATGCGCGCGTTTTCAACCCTCCCCGTTAGTCCGTCTCTCACGGGAGACCCGATGACGTTATTAGTTGGACTCGAGGACGAGGATCCAGTTTGGATAATTGCCAGGATTACACGTCACCGATACCGTTTTACGTCTCCCTCGCGAGATCGTCTTTCGTCGAATGCGATCTAGTAGAAAGTCAGTGCCGTTAGAGATGCGAGGTCGGAAAATATTCTCGGAATATTCCGGGAATATTCTTCTCGGGGAATATTGTCAGGAAGTTTTGAGAGAGATGTTCGTTCCAAACATTTCAGATATCTCTGCCGTTCCATAGAAACGGTTGCAACGTAAATTCTCCTTTCAATAGGATATACTTAAATTGGCAAAATGTACTAACAAGTTCGATTTCCTCAATGGCTCGCAGTATCCGCCTTTGCAGTCTATCTGATTCACTACATTTACTCGTATCATTTTTTCAATTTTTACGAATGTTTTTTTTATATGTATTCAGCAAGTCTCTAAATAACTGAATGAATTGATAGCATTTTTCTTCTCAATGAGATCTCATTCTCGAAAAATATATCGTTGGAGTATTCCCAGAATAACTTCATTCTAAATTCTTTCATCACCGTGTCCAACCATCTCCAACGAAAACGGGTCCATTGCCCTTAATAACGTTGGGAAAACACTTTCGGAGCATCGCGCGCGCGCGTGCATCGTCCGCTTCGTCGGACCGCCACGATTACCTGGGATTTCGAAACGGGCTTTCACGCCGCCCTGTCGAAGATAGAGAGATTATGGAAGCGCGCGGCAAGCGAGAGCCAAGGAAGAGAGAGAGAGAGAGGGAGAGCGGATAATGTTTAGGGATCAAATCCCCCGAAAGCTATAATAAATTAGCGTCCTGTGGTGGTAGAGAAGGTACTATCGACCCGCTCGCCGCGGTCGAGAGATATCTAGGCATCGTGGAACACGTAACTATCGAGCGAGGAGCTCTCTCATACCTATGTGTGCGGGACGACGATCGAGATACCGTGCGAGGCATGGAATTACCAGCGGAACCGATAACAGCGAATTAAATCTCGGGGTATTATAACGGCGAGTTACCGGGAGTAACTTCCCCTTTTACGGCCGGAACCGGCGAGGACAAAAGATAAAAGTGAGGTCTTAAGCAGCGGATTTTTATACGACTGCCTCGTGCAGGTCCGTGGGTTCATTCTCGTGGCGCTTCTTATCGAGGCGTCCCTTTTTCCCGTAGATTTACGAAACATACAAAATCGCTCAGCGGTATAAGAAAAGCGAGACTTTCTTTTATAGAAAACCGAGAGTTATTTACCGAGGAACTCTTTAGCTAAAAGATCAGTCTTACGAACTAGAGAGAGGAATTAGCAGATATTAAGTGCGCCGTCATTTACTGCGACTTTGTAAATTACGGTTAAAAAATTTGATCTTCTTTAGTACTAAAGTCTATCTTAAATCTTCAACTGCAGATTAAAGCATCACTTTATTTTCTTCTTTAGTTTTACAGTAATATAATATCAGAATTTGCGAAAATAACAAAATGACTACGATTAAGAAGCTGCATGATCGCATCCCTCTGTTATAATAATATGCAAGCTATATGCATACGCGGATTCATTAAATATACATGACACAGGTGGCATTAATAACCGCATAATTCATCAATCAAAACCGCACACTATGCATAGCCGTGATCGATAATTGAATCAATCTCGTTACGAATGAGGTCATCACGCGTGCGAAGAGAAAAGAAAAGAATAGAACAGAATAGTATAATAGGTACATGCTTTCAAATGGATAAAACGAGAGTGCACGATCGCGAAATCGGCGAAAGAGAGTGTCGTACCGTTACAACCAGTCGGCTTGCTCTTCTTCCCTTTTCTTTTTTTTTTACCGGGCCGGAGACGTGCGAAAGGCAGATTTAAGGTGGGCCCATTCGATGCGGCGGGGTGCGACCACGGGGCGACGAAATTATACGGTGCTCGGGCCGATCCTCCGCGTAATACCACGTTATTACGCCGAGATTATTATTATAGACTGCCTATTAGCCGCTTAATCCGATCGAACGCTTTGTAACGCGCTCTAGGCCGCGTTCCCGCTTAATGCGACGATTCTGAGTCGCAAGCGATATATACAGGGTGTTTGGTAATTGGCGGCACACAAACGGGAAACAGTCGATGCCGCCGCTTCGCGGGGCAGATAGGCTAAGCCGATCTGTGTGCAGGGATAACTTCCCTCGTATAAACAGTTGTGCATTTCGGTAATTCTCAGCTCAAGTTGTTGCGCGCGAAGCTCGTTATAACCACTGTACTTGTACCTGTGCACCGTTTGTTTTAAACAATAAGTAACTGAAACAATATAGAATACGTTAACGATTAATGGGAGAACTGCAATTTGCGTGTATATGCATTGTTCATATCACGGTACACGATACTAATTAAGTACGCTTGTGCTTTCGACGGTGAATAAAACTACGTATAATACGAACCCGCAGATATAATTGTAAATAAAAATACGTTAAAAAGAGTTGCTTTTGCAAATTGGTTTATTTGTACTAGAAAATCGGTGTTTCCTTCGCTTTCTTTGTGTCGCTAATTATCAAGCACCCTGTATGTAATGCAACATCTGCGGCACGCCGTGCACGTAGCATCGTTTGTTCGACAATCGATTCCGCTTAGCGATCATCGGATGAATTCATCGCGATCGAACGCGCGTGCCCTAATCGGAGTAGCACGGCTCTTCTCGACGCGAAATCAAACGTAGGATCTGCAAGTGGTCATCACCAGATTTAAATAATTGCATTCTGCATTCAGCGCGCAACAAAGAACGTTGATTCCGCAGTTCCGGCGAGAAGTGAACCGTTATTAATTCGAACTAAATTAAATTGTGTTCTTTATGCGAAGGTCGACGCTTCGTAAAAGAGAATTATAGAGATAAGACAAGAAAACCGATTCGAATTCAGTTAGACGCGGAAAGACAGTTCAGAAAGACACAATAGGATTAATTTCAATTGAGGATATAATCTAGCAATTTCTTTTGTAGCGGGAATATCAATTAATAGAATGGAAAGACACGTCGGGAACGTAATGTGAAATATCGAGGAGAATGCGGAATGCTGAAAGTAATTTATATTCCGAGACGGTTTGTTTGGAGCCACAGAATATTTAACGACGTCCACGTCACAGTGTGTAGGGAAAGGACTATACAAAGAATGTCCCCTTTTCGAAGACGTTTATCATTCCCTATTGATGGCGCCATATTTGATAACGGTTTCCGTTTCCTTCTTTCCTACGATCGAAATTACGTCTCCGCGATTTCTGGTATCTGAATATTTCCCCAAGGCGTAATCGAAATTTCGTTTTTTATTCATTCAGTTATCGCGCTTTATTGGACAATAACTCGTCCAATTACGTGTCGTATTTTATTGATGCCCTCAGGATATTTGTGCGAGGTGTTAATCAGTAACAATCTGTCAGTGCTTATCATTGCATTATCACGGACACCGCGCGTATCGATTATGTTACAATTCGGCCAAATGCATTCGTACCCTATAAACATATTCGCCGCATACATTGCGATGCGTTTGTTGATAAATACAATTGCTAGATTAATCCTTCATGAGTGAAGTTATTAGATTCCACATATTCCTAAGTTGTCGTGAAACCTTTTGTGATTTTAAATATGAAAAATATTGAAAATAACTATGCTTTATTTAATAATGGTTGTGGATAAAAATAAAGTAAAGTAAATGTATGATGTTCAAAGAAGTATGATAAAATAATTAAGAATCTTAGATTGTTATGTAAATCTAAATAAAGTATTATCGACTTCATCATTACGGATTAAGCTGGCAATGAATAAATAAAGCTGCATATTCGGGCGATTGTATCTTTGTTTTCGCGAAAGTAAGGCGGGCGAGCGACGAAGATACGGTTATGATTTACTTGTGGAAGTCCCGGGAACGACTTTGCGACGAATATGCAAGGCGCGGGAGCTTCGAGACGGGTAAAAGGCAAAAATACGAGCGGCGTAAGAAGTACAGGGCCGAGTGGTGAGCGATGTTCGTCCCGAGGAACATAAAGCTACAGGAAGCATAGAGTGCGAATAAAGGGGACGAAAATATGCCGGGAAATCCGAGACGATTTACCGGGAACCGACTCGGGCGCGGTTTTCGCCGGCTTGAGAAACTATATCGTTTCACGTCGTCTCGAGAGCGCGAGCGAACGGAGGTATTGTAGCCGCCAGAAATCGTCGTGATGATTTACGCTCTTGCGCATCGAACAGGAATATTTTGTGTAAAGATGCACGTGAACAGAATAGAAAATGCACGAGAGTATGATGCGACATAGATATAATAGTTTAGAAATTTATAATATTGATGACCTTATGTTAGCGAGGATTTACTATAATCAATATTTTATTTCTGAACTGCATAATTGTTATCTATGTGCGCGTGCGTATTAATTTAACAATGCACGACACGATTAATTGTAAAATTTAAAAAGAATGACTATCGATAGCCATTTTCGAAATTTACAATGTTGAATATTGAATCGAATTGAATTTAAATCTATGATTAATTCCGAGAGATTTGACGAGAGAGGTTTCAATCAATTGGAAATATTCACATATCACATATCACTGTGTCATATGGTTTATTCTTTTATAGTTCAAAATAACTTCCACATATAATAAAGCAGCGACCACAAACGCTTTGATAGTCTCCAAGATTTACGATAAGATATAATCGTATTCGTCTCCGTTCGACCAGCGTCACTCAGATGCTGATCCAGAAGTTGACATAGCATTACAAAAGAAAAATTGTCCCTTTTAACCACTTTGTAAAATCGATCGTACCATCTGGCTCGACAATGTAAGAACTATTCTCATGCAAAGTGACTCACGACGTCGCAATTTCAAGAGAGATCCACCGCGCCATCGTTACCATCGGTTGCCGGTGAGATCGTCTCCGCTTTTCGTCCCGGCTTCTTCCGTTCTTGCCGCTGCTCCTCCTTTCCTCGTTTCTTGCGCCTCCTCCTTTCGACGACGTCGCCGTCGAGGGATTTGGCGCCACGGCTTTCCGCAAGTAGGCGGGATGATGGTACAGGTCGAAGACCGTTCCTGTCCGACCGTTGTCGATGCCAACGATGCCGTGGCTCATTGCCTCGTCTCAACAGGCCGTACGTTATCATCCTCGTGTACATTTATATGACCATGCGCGACGGTGAACGACGCTACACCTAATCTCGCGGCGATCGCGTCGGTCGGTGCTTTAAGGTGCGAAGATCGAGCAACTCGCGAGGCGCCGATGCTGGCATTCGCGTCATTTCTCCGCGTAATATATGGCGGCCGAGTAAATACTATTACGAAATAAATTTAATCTCGAGGCGTCTAACGAGTCGGAGACATCGCGCTTCCTTCGTTTCTTCTTTTGGATATCATTCCAACGTTTCGGCCGCGACGGACGTGCGAATGAGTTCCGTTTTGCAATGAACATTCCAAGATAATTTGCCTATAAAACGGAGTATTACATTGCTGAGGCGAATAAGGAAATATTTTAGTCCAACACGTCCAACAACCGCTGGAGAATTTTTTTTACACATCCATCCGTCAAGATTCTTTTTTCTTTTTACGCGACTGCGTCGAGTGCGTCTCGCGGTTGCGTCCGATCAGGTTTGAGCGCTGCGTCGCGCGTCTTTTAAGATATTCGTTTGTCCCTGCGGTTAACCGAGAACACAATACAAGCGTGGCGGGCGTGCAGAGCCAAGCCGATCCACCTCGATACGGTCCACCGCGTAACCTCAATTTTCGTGGGTCACGCCGGATGCCTTTCGGGAGAGACACGGGAATTATTCAGGGATACCTATTACGGACGAGCCATAGTCTGTCGCCCCTATCAGGGACAGATAGCGCGAGCATTATTCCTGAAATAGGTTTCAGCGACGGCGGCGTGGGCGGCGGCGTGTACATACTGTTGTATGCCCGTGTGCACCTGAACGGCGATAGAAACGGAGAACGCCACCCGCGCGATTTACGAGCGCCGGGCTCGTACGGCGATTCAAAGCAGCAGCCGGGGTCCTAACGGGGCTTGCAAATTTGCATCTTGTCTGGGATAGAGCGGGCGGTACAATGATGGGCCCCTTGAGCGACTTGAAACCTACGTTTATATTGTCCAAGGGAGGTAGCGATCGTCCGGCCGCAATTCTCGTCTTTCATTCGTGCGAAACGAACGAGCCAGGAATATTCGCCAGGAATGAATTTTCATCGATCTCGATCGTTTAATCGAATCCCTCGATTTTCATCTCCGCCCTCCTCCGAAATTTAATTCCCGCGTTATTACGTTTGCAGCGCGCTTCGCGTATCTATTTTTATATTCCTGAAAATACACTGAAAAAAATGCTGTTGCTTCAATTAAAGTCTACGTTACGGGCTGCCACAAACATAAATAGTTCATTCAATTGTATTATGATTGGGCCAAATATTTAGATTATTAAAAGAATAACCTAGATATTTGGTCCAATCATAATACAATTGGCAGTCCGTGACGTAGACTTTAATTAAAGCAACAGCATTTTTTTCTGTGTACTTAGAAAGTCGAGTTGCATTATGAAACACTAGTAATTTATTTACAGAGTTCAACAATATCTGCTTCGACGTTTTATAACTATCGCAACATCCCATAATTGATCACGTTAAATAATTTCCGCGCAGCATGAAAATTTTCTCGGAACCTTTCACGCGACATACAACTCTGTTAAAAAAGCTGGACTGGAGAGAGTCGGCTTCTTTAAACGGCCACTTGTATACGTGTCGCGTAGCGTGTAGGAAAAATGTCGAAAGTTCCCTCATCTCCCCGGGCAATTTTGACTGAGTTATGATGTTGTAAAGTTTGCGGCTTATCATTCATAAATTTACGAGTGAGCGCATCGGAGTGCAACGGAGGACAACAGGCGCAAAGTAGGACGCGCTCGGTTTTTGCACGAATAATGTATCTGTTTCATATTTTCTCCGTAACTACCATCGCGCACCTCATCCGTATTTGTTCCGTTTACGCGAGACGACTGATCGGAGCAATTTTCTCGTATGCAATAACGCTTGAAAATAATAGAATTAGCAACTTGGTTAAATTCTCTCGTTTTATTTACAACTCGTGGAAATATCTCCCGTAATCTCGCGTATCTACGCGCCGAACGAGATGTTAACTTTTTGTTTTTTTATCGGCAGAAACATTCCTGAGTAATTGCTTTTTCGTAAATGACCATTATCGCTTTTGTTCGCCCCTCGCGAATCGATGGCTAGTACAATTCGGTGAAAATTGAGTGAAGTTCTCTTCCGCGCGTAACACCTCGCCGTTCTTGATAAAAATATCGGAGAGCGCTATTGTTTCTTGGCACGCACAGAAATAGATAAAACGTCAAGATCCACGCGTGGGAAGAAGTATGTGCGGTCGTAAATCAGAAGCCCGGTGGCGCAACGCTCTTAATCTATTCGAGACGGTAGACACAGAGCCCTGTCTCTATATACGTAATCCGGCGACCGTAGTTTGGCTATTTATAGGAAGGAAAAAAATGGCCCGTGTCGATATATCGATTCATGCCGACCTCCTCGTCTTGAGCTCTCCTCGTCGTCCGTTGTGTATCTCGTCGTCTCGCCCGACGAAGTGCTTTTAGTCGCTTCGTCGACCGCGTGCTGTCGCTGAATTTCAATATAAACGGAGAATGTTATCTGGTATGCAGGTAGAGAAATTTACTTTTGTCGTGCACGACACCCCTCCGAGTTGTGCTGCCCTGCGAGGGTGCGTCACTCTTGATCTTCGCGTGATCGAGTTCGTTCGGATGTTTCTCCGCGATCTGAATGCGATTTGCACAATAAATGCCGTTTTCCTCTCTTCATTCGATCACATCGTTCACGGAACAACCGAATGCTGAAATCAAATAAAGTCGATGATAAAATAGGAGTGTAGAAAACGAATGTAGCATGTTTCGTGAATTTTTAGACTTCTTCCAATGGATGATATTCCACCTCTGATAAACGCGATTTATTTGCCGATTGTAACAACGGGATTCTCCAGGTTGAATCTCTTTTTTTTTCCTAGCACGATGCATATCACGAAGGTGAGAAACAGACATTTAACACGCGGCTCATTCAACCTCACGATAAACGGTGAGCCGCGTAATTAAAATAAAAAATGCCGCATGACGCGATACAGAGGAGTTTCAGCTCGCTAACTGCCGTCGCGTCGAGGGGTTTTTTTAATTCACGATGAGGCGAAAAATGTGTCTCGACGCTGCGTTATCTCGGTACAAGGGAACACTTTGTTAGCGTTAACTACCACCGCTACTTTCTCGCGTTCCGCAAGAGACGGATAATTAAAATGAAAATTTTATAGCGAGCGTTCTCTTTTAATATGTCTCTAGCGTACATTCCAAAAGAATATATATCCGAACTCGTAATTCGCATAGAAATAGAAATTTACGTTTTAATAGAAATTTCCGCTTTAATTCGTTCTCTGTGCAGCCCGCTCGTCGGAAGATACTGCATAGTTTGCTTTTGCTCTCTCTCTCTCTCTCTCTCTCTTTCTCTCTCTCTCTCGCTCTCTCTCTCTCTCTCTCTCTCGCGCTCCGTATCGTAACGCTCGTGCCATGTGACGTGAGAAAATTCGAGAAAGCTTTACGGTATGTCGAATCCCTTTTACATGGAATCTCTTTCTCGGAAGTCGGCATTATAGAACATACCTTGCTGCATAGTCGTGTCCTATCGGCACTTCGTGTTCCATGATTCCATAGCGTTTCACTACGCATGATATCATAGTGAAAATTAGTATTTTGTGTTACGACCCCTATTAAAGGGCTATTACTGATGAATTAACGGGTGCCCGATAATTAAGCTTATAGCCAGTTTCATTAACATCAGTTAATTCCAATTGTAATTTACCTGATTGTTCGTCTGGAATTGGATGGCCTACTATCGTACAACATTTTAGGGAAATTAATTAGAGTCGAAAATCCTAATATTAAAATATTGCGAGGTCACAGTAGTGAATTATATACAATCACATAGTTGGCCAATGGTATCTCATATTCTGATTTGCGTTCTATTATCCTAAAATTTATATTTGTAATTACATTTACATTACACAATATCAATTTTTTATTGATTTTTATATTTCTTCTAATATGATATTTATGATATTATTTATTGTTCAACTGATTTTGCTTTTTGATTTCTTTGAAAAGATTTGTATGACTTAATTAATTCTACTGTTTAAAAAAAACATTAAATTTATCTTTAATGTGATCAGAAATAATTAATCTGTCATCAGCACATTTTTTTTCTTAAATTTTGACGAATTTTTTTATGTTCCGAAAATATAATAAAGTTGTATGATTTTAATAAATCAAAAAATCAAGATCAGTCATATCTTCTGCGGTGATTTAATTCTATTTTCTTAGTTAAGTCGCGCAATTTTGAAACTAATTGCGAATGTAAGAACGAGAACATTCGGTGTCAATTCGTATTAAAACGTTACATATAAAACGTTATATTCATATAATATTTTGGTACGATAGACTAATGGGGAAGCGCGCGGCCTTGGTGTTTGTTTTTTGTGACGTACAACGCGACGTTACGCACAAGGTCGGTCGCCGCGTTATCATTCATATGAAGACCTTCGAGCGGGCAGGTGTACTCCACGATCGCGACGAATACTCGTAAATACAAAATTTCGCAAGCGTATTGAGGTTATTTCGCATTTTGAGCACGCGATAATGCATGAAACGGGATGAAGTCAAACGACTTAAGTGGAGGAAAGTACGATAAACGTCGCGATGTAAAGTGTCGTGCGACTTGTCGGTACTCCGGTGATTATTTTGCACAGTGTCGCGTTCGGTCGTAATTAACCGCGTTTTCGCGAGTGTTATGTGTGTGCATGTGTGCAACGAAGCAACCTGAGAGGAGGAGGAGGAGGAGGCCTGGAAAGCATCGGGCGACGGCGGAGCTACCATGTGATGAGTAATAATTTATGTATTATTTTATTCGTTACTTAATTATTAATAATTAGTTTACGTATGCAACAATTATTTGTTGATATATTAATTGTTTGAAGCATTATTGTAATTAGGATATAATTTGTGCGGTTTACAGTTCAACGTAATGACACACTTTGCTGCTGCGCAACGTATCAGTGAACCTAATTATCTTGCGTGTTAATCCAAGAGGTGATGGATCTATGAGAATACTGTTGAATATAAAACAAGATATATGTATTAAGTTAAGAAAATAAGAATATTACAGATAAATGTAACATCTCATAGATCCGTCACTTTATAATGGATGCACTATGACAGATTAATATTTCATCTTTACATATATTGTGCAATTTTCTGTCGATTTATTTTGTACACAAATAAAATAATTACTTGAATTATTATTTTATGTATAAAATATAAGCTTAACAAAAAGTGTATAATGATTTTCAAAAAGGAAAGATTGTTTTTAAATCTAGTAGATATAATAATATCTTAGACTTTTTGTTATAAGCACTCTATATACAAATTAGATTTTCGGTAATTATGAATATTATGATATAATGTATTAATAATGTTATTGGGGCAATTTTAATTTATACATTATAACAGATTAAATTTTCAAATTCATGGTTTGAATAAATTTTGGGAAGTAAAAAGGAATAAAAAGCTGTAACAAGTAGAGAACCAACATTTCTAGAATACAAAACTTTTATTTAAGTTTCTTCATGATATTCATATTTTATCGACGAAACTCGCAGCAAAAGATAATTATATATTATATGTGAAATAAAAGCGAAATAAAAGTTATTTATAAGAAATGTTAGGGAAAAATTATTAATATTTAGATGCGTTATTTCAATTTTTCTTTCCTTCTGTCTTCTGAAATATTTAAAAAATAGAAGTTGAGATTTGCGTTTGGCTATTTTTTTGCAGAGTTAAATATTATTTAAACAGATGCAAAAAGGCGATATTCAGATCTTTTCGATATGCACATATCTCAAGTAGAAATCACAAAATATTTCACAATCACGTTGCATGTAGGTAATCGCATTAATGAATATTGTATTTATTGCAATTCACCAATTTTATCCTGGTCTATCTATTCATATATATTAATAAGTTAATCAATTATATCACTTGAAGCGATATGATGTCTGATAAATAAGTACCTCTACATAAAAAAACCATAACGCAAAATCAAATCTGAGCAATAAAAACCAATTATATCAGCTCAGCTACGAAATTCCATAATAGATAACAGATCGATACACGTGTGCAAGGGCATTTATGGGCGCGAATTCTATGTTATACCATTGGCTAACTTATAATCGCTTATAGCTCGAAAATTATCGTATCCTCGACATTATCCTCGTGTACGAATATTCCCGACTTTAATTAATCTACACTCTACAGCGTACGTTATTAAAACATCATACGAATATAAAATCTAATTATTCATTTAAAACATTATACGAGTATAAAATATAATTACTCATTTAATCTTAACGCTTGCATATGAAAGCGTTAAAATTAAATGAGCAAAGAAATTAACGTAATATCGCTCGTGTAATCAGTCGATGTTTAAGAATATCTCGACCAATTCCGACGATGTAAGATCGCGGCGATTTTGCGTGCAGTATTTCAATTTCGTCGGTCAGCCCCGTTCATTCGCATGATACGAGACGCTACCCCTTATCGGTGTACGTGCGACTATTTCAGTAATACATCTTTCGCGCAATCTCATGCCGTGCCACGGCGGGGTAAAAGGGAGACGAGAATCGGAGAATGCCGGATTCCACGGCGGCGTGACCCGCCGCGCGCGAACGAGAAGGAAGGTCGAAGGTTCGCGACCGGCACGGCAGGAAATTGGTTTCGTTTGTGAAATTCTTCGAGCGGAAAGTACCTCGCTCACCCTTCGTCATCTTTCTTACACTCGCCCGGCCACGGGCCTGCTCTCGCCGGCCGGATCGGAACTTGTCGCGATCGGATGGTTTACAAGGAAGGTATTATTCGCGCGCATCTTACGCCTGCTCGCCTATTCACCGATCGACTGGTAGTTGTACAACAGGCAAACTACCTTTAACAATCCTTCAGGAAGATTGTCCTTTAGAATTCGCCTCTTTTGCCGTGGATAAGGATAATAGAAAGGAGAATGAGATCGTAACAAAGCGTCTATATGACATAGCCGCGATTTAAATCTCAGGCGGAGAAAAACGGGAATAATGTAATAAAATTTCAATACTCCGTAATAGGAAATCAGTTTTCAATTTTCCTAATTATCGAAATAAGAATCGTATTTCTGTAATATGTAAATTGACTCAAAATTGATATCGGATTTGGCACGCGATCGATAATGAGAGTTCAGGACGTGGGGATGTAATGCGTTTAGCGATTTAGCGAGGACTAGCGAATTTTTCGCGGACGGTTAATTAGCAAAAAACGAGCGAACCGCGCTGATTGCGCGCGCGGGACAGAATTATTCGTTGACGAAGCGACGCTCGCGAATTATACGCCGTTGAATAATTCGGAGAGTTTTTAGGAAGAACCACGCGGAGAGGGAGGCTGACGAGGCTCGTCGCTCGCGTGAAACTTTTGTAATTTGCGTCGCGACGCCAAGCGGAACGACGAGTTCGTAATCAGGCGGGCGCGATTAATTTCGATAATCTTTTCGATTCCGCAACGAACTTTCGGGGGGATCGACATTCCTTTCGTTTTTTATGTTTTTTTTTTTAATTAACACGAACGGTCCGTGTTACGTTTCGTCGTAATCGTAAATATTCGCGCGCGACCGTAAAACGTGTCACGCGACGCGGTCCAACAAATCTTCGCTTTCGCGCTCGCTCGCTCTCTCTCATATCGCATTCGCGATCGTGTTACAGCAGTTATACGATACTATTTGCCGGTAATACCCCGTAATGCCGTGCCTCTCGACAAGATAAGCGCGGAGAATTTGTTACTGACGAATCACGTGTACCAGCATAAGGCACTGTACTCGACCCATTATGTGCTTTGGAATAATAAGCCACTAAGCGCGCGCGAGAACGCACACTGGGCTAAGCCAACGGGCTGCAACCCGAGCAAGCGTTTACGTATACACAATACCGCGATGAAATAGCAAGCTCGCTGCAAATGCAAATGTCGATACGCGTTTATACGTTCGCGCGTCACCGGAAGCCGTAAAAAAAAATATATTTCGCGGCAAATGTTTCGTTTGCAGGCGCAGTTTTCCCTTCGCTCGCTCGTTCTCCTTTATCACTAATAAAACGCGACGTGCAGCCCGACGAGAGTCGGCAGAGGCTCCCGGAATGATTAAAGACTTCGCGTTTGGGTGCGAGGTTGCACCGCGCCGCGAGATTAACGTCGATTTAGACGATTTAGACGATTTTGCACGCCGACGGCATTAATCTAGTTAAAATATCGATCCGGGAGACTGACGCTGCCCGTTTCCGCCACGCTTCGACGCTCGGGACCGAAGTGTTTAGCATAATAAATCGGGGAAGCCGCGGATCGTCCCCGTGCACTGGCTCAATGACCGGCTTCCGGTTTGGCCGGACGATTTGTCGTTTACGCTCGATGATCGAATTCACTTCGTTACCGAGCCACGAGCGCGCATCGTCATGCGCTGCTGACTCTCGTCGCGGAGATTTGTCTGATGAATAGCTGGACCAATCATTCGTTTCGCGGATGATTCAATTGTTACTGTCAGTAACTGTCAGTTAACTAAGGAAATCTTTAAAGTCGAATCTTCTTTAGCGGAAGTCTCGATAGATGCCATCATAACTTCTTTGTTTATATATATATATAGAGTGGAGAAATACACATAAAATTATTACTTGTAACTTTTATAAAATTTGAAGTATAATTCTGAGCGCATACACGGAAAGAACGGTTTTGCTGAAATATCTAAAAATTTGGTCAAATTCAGATTTGAAAATAATTTTGTTAGACCAGGCTTTCTCAAACTATGGTACACGTACCATTGGTGGTATGCGGAAGCCGAGGGGTAAACCGCTGATTAAAATTGTGTACACCAATGCCTAGTAATGCCCAAAATTGGGCATTACTAAGTACATAAAGTACACTAAAAGTACACAATTTTTGGGCATTACTAGTGAATTTTTTATGTAATGCCCACTAATGTGTCCTAGTAATGCCCACTAATGCCCCAAATTTGTACACCGCAATGTCGTCAGCGGTTTACCCCTCGGCGGAAGCCTTCCAGGTCGTATGCGAGCTATACATAGACAAACGTAGACCAAGCATTTCACGAGGGGGTGTGATAATCGCGATAAGAGGATCACATGTTTTAACATTGCTTAAGTGTAGCATACGCATGCTACACTGCAGCATTCATCTTAATTTTAATTGGTGCTACGTGATGACTGTTTGTGTAGATATTTGAGTGATACGCGAAAAATAAAGTTTGAGAACCCCTGTGTTAGACCGTCAAAAGTAAGTAGGACACTCAAGCATGATGATAATGCTGCAAAATGTTCTAATATTCTAGCAATTAGTTTGGTCAAATT